>PVJA010003172.1:0-98065 GCA_004027025.1 Myocastor coypus
CTAGGAGAAGGTTAGGAGAAATCTATGTGTAGGGGTTATGGTTTGTGTCTAGTTGTTCTCCCATAGTCTCATGCAATCATAGGGCAGGGACTTCTAGAGTTTGAGACTGACTCATCATCCACTGGGATTATGTGTTCTAGCACTGATGGGATTATGGGTCTGAGTACTGCTGGGATTATGGGTGTGGCCTGAGGTAGACAGCCTGAATGTAACATAAAAGAGACAGAGAAGAAGACTCTCTCTGCTGTTCTCTATGGCCCTGGTTGGTCTGTTGCCTCTGTCACCATTTGCTGCTGTCCACTACCATGAACTAGATGCTGTCTGCCCCGTTTCACTCAGCCTTGGGCCAGCCGAATATGGACTGAAACCTCCTAACTGTGAGCTAAATAAGCCTTTCCTTCCTTCATTTTGGGTGTTGAGTATTTGACCCAGCAACAAGAGAAAAGTAACAAAGACAATAGGAAATTTTAAATAGCTGCCTTATGGAACGCAGAAGGCCTCAGACAGGTGAGCAAGGGGGAGCATGAGGGGCCAGGCAGGATGTGCACTGTGTAAAGTCTGTACTTCCTGCAGCCATGGGACCACATAGTTGTGATCCCAGAGCTCTGCAGGACTGAAACATGAAGATTCCAAGTTCTGTCCAGGCCAGGCAACTTAGTGGGAAGAAGGGGGGAAGGCATTGTAATCACTGGCTTGAAAACATGTTGCAAAGCTACTGTGATAAAAATAGCATAGTACTGGCAAAACAAAGCCAACATACAGACCTCAGGATCAATGAAACAGATTAGAAGATGTGGACAACTCCAGACATACTCAGCCACCTTATCTTTGACACCTTCATTGGAAGTAAGATAGCCTCTTTAATAAATGGTGCTGGAAAACTGGCTTTGCACATGTTCAAGGCTAAAACTAGATCCAAAGCTTCCACCATGCACTAAACTAAAATAAAAATATATCAAAGATCCAAATATTAAAACAAAGACACTAAGTCGGCTAGAAGACAGAATAGGTAGAGCTGTTGAAGATGATGGCAAAGACTTTATATAAAACCCTGGTCACACAGGAACTACCACAAAGAATCAACAACTAGGATCTCATCTTACTAAAAAACTTTGCACAGCAAGAGAAACCACCAACAAAGTGAAGACATAATCCACAGTATTGGGAAAAATTTTTGCCAGCTGTTCCTCAAAGAACTAATATCAATAGTATACAAAGAACTCAAAAAGAAAAAAAAATCAGACTTCTCAAATTAAAAAAAAAAAAAAAATCCAAAAATGGGTACCTGAAATGCGTAGACATTTCTCAGATGAAGAAGTAGAAATAGCAAATAATTACTGGAAAAAAAATGTTGAACATCACTGAACATTTGAGAGATGCAAATAAAAATAATGTTGAGATTCCATTTCACTCCAGAAAAAATAGGCTATCATTGAGAAATTAATGAGTAACAAATGTTGAAGGGGATATGGGGAAAAAGGAGCCCTTCTCCAGTATTGTTGGGAGTGTAGATTGGTGCAACCACTGTGGAAATCAGTGTGGAAATTTTCCAAAAACCAGAACTAGAGGTTCCATTTCACCCAGCTATTGTCTTTCTTGGTAATTTCCTGAAAGAATTAAAAGCATCATACCACACCACTATATGCACATCCGTGTTTATAGCAGTACAGCTTGTAACAAATAAATCTTGGAAAAAGCCAAATGTCCATCAAATTATGAACAGATAAAAAAGATGTTTGTTTTTTTAATATAATGGAGTACTACTCAACTATAAAGGATAAACTTAAGGTATTTCTAGGTAAATGGATGCATCTCGAGACCATATTGTTAAGTGAAATAAACTGATCACACATAAGTAAATACCACAGTTTCTCTGGTGTGGGAAACAGAGTGTAAATAAGGACAAAAACATGTAACAGGTATTGTGAAAAAGAAAGAAAATGTTCAAATGGGAAGGGCAAGTAGGCAGTGGGGAGCAGGACAGGAAAGAATGGAAAACAGAAAAATGAGTGAAGAAGGAGAGAATATTTATTTATTTATTTATTTTTCTTGTTTCAGAATCTTTGTTTGCTTATTCACTCATTTTTATGGCTGGCTCAGCCCACCCCGAACAAAACTTTAATAAATAAGGAGGGGAAGAGAGGTTGGAGCAAGGGTATTACATCCACCCCTCCACCCCCAGTACTGGAGCTAGAGCTTGGGACCTTGCACTTGCCAGGCAGGTGCTTAAGCTGCTGAGCTATCTCCTCAGCCCAGGAAGGGGAGAGAAGTGAAAAAAGAATCAAATTATATGGTGGTGCACGCCTGTAATCCCAGCACTTGGGAGGCTGAGGCAGGAGGATCGGTGCGAGTTCGAAACCAGCCTGGGCTACCAAAGTGAGCTCAAGGCCAGCCTCAACTGCATAGCAAGACCCTGTCTCAGAAAAAAAAAAAAAGGATAAAGTAAACTGCGAATACCAGACCATGGCCTACGGTGATTAAGTGGCTAAAGTACAGTCTTTAAAGGTATATAACATGAAGAATTAAAATCCTCTAGGCCAGGCGTGGGGGCACATGCCTATAATCCCAGCACTTGGGAGGCTGAGGCAGGAGGATCAGTGTGAGTTTGAGACCAGCCTGGGCTACAAAAGCGAGCTCAAGGCCAGCCTGAACCGCATAGCGAGATCCTGTCTCAAAAAGACAAAAAAAAAAAAAAAAAAAAAAAAAAAAAAAAAAAAAAAAAAAAAAAAAAAAAAAAAAAAAAAAAAAAAAAAAAAAAAAAAAAAAAAAAAAAAAAAAAAAAAAAAAAAAAAAAAAAAAAAAAAAAAAAAAAAAAAAAAAAAAAAAAAAAAAAAAAAAAAAGAATCAAATCAAATTATATCCTACACAGGTACAAATTCTCTATGATGGATGTGATCATTATATATACTTAAAATGAACCAATAAATTTAATTAAAAATTAGGCCCTGTGTACAATCTTTAGTATAGCAAACCCATGAAAAGTAAAGCCAGAAAACTAGAACATGACTGCCACATGTGCTCCAGGATGGATGGGGGGTTCACTAGATATTTATCAGCTGAATTAAGGAAACTGAACAGGTGTCCTGGGCCCAGGCTTGGGAGGAGTCACACAGAGGACCACCAGCACATAGCCATCAGCATTTTGCTTTTCTCCTGCCTTGCAGGTCACTGGAGCATCAATGGACCAATGAGAACTGACCGTGACCAGGGACATGTCCACTGCCACTGGGCTTAAGCCTGGCTCTGACCCTATTTCTGTGGGAATCAGTGACCCTGCAGGAGGTGCCATGTGGGAAGAGAGGTGATGCCCCTCCATTGCTGGCCACCCATCAGCTAGCACTACAGAAGCACCCGTGGGGGTCCAGGGGGTACTCTGAGGACAAGCACAGGAGAGGGCATGTAGATAAGCTGAGGTCCAGCATAGAGGATGATGGACCCCGGATTAGGGCCCTTCAGCCAAGGATGGGGCTCAGAAGTGGCAACGTTGGAGTATCTGGGGGGCAGTGCCATGAGGGCTAGGGGGTCCTAGGTCTCGGCGGCCCAGAAGGGTCCAAAATCTGGAAATTCTGGTGACGTCAAAGCAGATCTGCTTACTAGAGCAAGAATAAGGCTGTGGGAGCCACAGAGCACCACAGCTATGGTGACAGGGCTGAGATGACCAAGGCAGATGAGGGCTGGCATCTCAGAAACCACTGAATTCATACTGCCACTGCTGGTATTAACAGCAGGTTACTTCGTGCCATGCATTGTACTACAGGCTTCCTAGGGTGACCTCAAAGCAGGCAGCATGCTGCTTCCCACCTCTCCTTTTTGTTGCACAAGGAAGCTGAGATTCAGAGCCAAGCAGAGGAGGGAGCAGACACCAGGAAGCAGAACAGGGCTGGGAGGGGGGTGGCCAGAGGCACTGATCTTTAAGTGTTGATTAATTTCATTAACTTGCCCCGTGTGTTCTGGGGTGCCACATTTCACTGCACACCGGGCAGGGCAGCAGAAGGGAGGAGTAAGAGCCAGCAGCAGGGCTGGGGTAGAGCTGAGAGGATGCTGGCAGCAGCATGTCAGGATGGTGGGGAGGCCTTCCTGGCCTACACAGGGCTGGCTGCCTGCAGCGGGCAGAGGTGGGGCTCTCTGGGCACACACAGGTGCCAGCCAAGGCATCACGACTGGTACCACTCCAGATGGGCAGAGAGGTTGCACCTCCAGGGACGTGTAAGCAGTTGAGCTGGTCAGGCAGGATGCCCCTCTGGCTGCAGCGGAAGTGAAAACTTCACATGCCTGCTCTTGTGTCACCTGTAGCAACATGCTGGGTGTCTGCCACCCCATCCACCCCACTTTGGTATTTTTTCTTTTCCACCCCACTTTGAAAGGAAGAAACTGAGACACAGGGTGCCAAGCTGGAGCAAGTCTCAGAGGAGGCAGGAGGCAGCAGGGGCCCCCAGCCTGAGCCACAGCACCCTTGGAGGGAAGGACCACCTCTGGGTGCCTCTCCTTGAGGCCCTACACTGTGTGCTTTCTGGCCTGAGCTCATTTGCTGGTCCCGAGTCCCAGGGAAAGAGGCATTGTGCCCTGGGTATAAGTGAGCAGCTTCACTGGAAAGAAGCTCAATGCCGCATCTCCCTTCACTCAGCACGAGGGGCCAGCTGGGATGCCAGCCCAGGAGAGAGCCCCCACCTGCCGTGGTCTCAATTTCTGTTACACTATTTCTCTGCCTCCTCCCATGCCTATCCATTTTGCTTGTGGACTGGCTGGCTAGTTTTTTTCACAAGGAGTTTTTAAGTCCCACGTATCTGAGACAGCACATGGGGAGGAGACACAAAGACTCCCGTATCCCGCAGTTGTGGACATTGCCACATTCGACTGTGGCTCCCTGAAGAATGGGAGGAGTGCTGGTCCAGCCCAGGATAAGCCAGGACGCCTGCTGCTGGTTCCTCCTATACTCAGGGGAGGGGCTCAGAAGTCAGCCCTGCATGCACGCATGCACGAGCCAGCTGTGGCTCGCCCCACAGGCATCCTGGCTTTTGTTCTCTGGTGCATCATTCCTGCTCTGATGATTGTGGTGCCAGCCTCAGCACCAGCAGGGGAGCTGCACACTAGGGAGGCCTCCAGCCCTCCTGCTCTTCAGATGCTAAGCAGAAATCAGAGCTCATGACTTTCCCTTCAGTGGGGGGTCTGCCAAGCTTCGGGGCGCGGTGGACTGCGAGAGAGCACAGCACCCCTCCAGCAAGTCGCTTTCCTCCGCCTGCTCCGTTTCCTCCTCACTTTCCCCACAATGGGCCCTGTGGGTGGGCAGGCGGATGAGGGCAAGAAGAGCACTGGCTTTGGGGTCAGAAGGTAGAGGTCCACATTCTGGTCACTTGGCAGCACGATGTATCGGAGGCCATGCTGGGCCTTGGTCTCTTGAGCTGTGGGATGGGATAACAATACCCTCTCCCAGAGTAGCCATGTGGGTCACAGGAAGAGCCAATGCCATGTTAACTTCCATGCCATCATAATGACCAGACATCAGTGGGTGGCATCTGGCCACGGGTAAGCTGTACCCACACTCCATCCTCTGAGACAGGCTTCCAGACTGCTCCACCTGCTGATTTTCAGAGGCTGGGCCTCTTACTGGATGCTGGCCTAACGGGGGTGTGAGTGGTGCAGGGCCGTGGCCCTGTGCACACCTTCTGAAGGGAGGCCCATTGCTAGCAGAACCCAAACTCTGGGCTGCTCCTCACAGTCCTAGGGCTCTGCCCCAGCCTTACCTCGCACCAGTCTCCCACATCCTTCAGCTTCCGGGAAGGTCCTCAATATGCTAGGCTCTGCCTCTGGGCTGTGGCAGGCACTGTGAAGCACCTCTTCCTGCCCTTCACTCAGATGGCTGCAGATAATTCACAGGTCTAAGCGCATCATCTCCTCTGGGACGCCTGGCCTGATCACGCACTTCCATCTCTACACACTGAACCATGTTAGGTCTCTCTGCTAGAGTCACATGACAGGATTTATCAGCGCCTAGATATATGGGCACTCACTGATGGATTAATGCTCATGTCCTCTTGCAGGTTGGAACATGCTGGCCCCGTGCCCATCGTGGTCTGGCACATGATGGCATCTGGTAAGGTGTGGACAGAGTGCATGTACACCCGCTGCAGGCAGCGATAAGGAGGAACAGGGAGACACTACAAAGTTGAGCCCAGTGGAAAGGCAGAGGGCTCAAGGGATGACACACAGTGTCTAGGACAAAGATTCAAGGGTAGGCTGTCTGAGTTTATTATTTCAGAGAAGCAGCTATAAGAGCTGATGTGCTCTGAGGTCCTGGGAAAGATGAAGATGTGGTTTTGCAGTCTGCTGTGGCTGGCATTCAGAGCACTCTGGGAGCTGAGAAAGGAGCCAGGAAATAAGAGGGACCAGACATCGCCCATACCCCCATGGGGTGGCCCTGCTTCCAGGCATCCAAGATGGTTGTAACCTCACCAGGACCTTGGGCTCATCAGGGAGAAAGGGCTTTGCCAACGCAACCAGAGTGGGTGTACTAGAAGCTTTCCCATGGTGCTGCCTTGGTGTCTGAGGACCTGTCCCCGCTGTCCCCAAGCTGCACTGGGCCTTCATCCTCCAGGCAGCAATTACAAAGTTGAACAGCAAAGGAAGGGGAGGACGGGCAGCCAAACAGGAAGCTGGGCTCTATAGAAGCCACTTTCTTAAAATAAAAGGCTTCATATCCATGCTGGCTACACAACACTCCTCCTGTCCTCCCAGAGTCGTGATTCCTCTTCCCATTGTCCACTTTCTGACCTCGTGCTCTGGTGAGGGCTGTGATGTTAGTACAGACATGAGGTAACAGCCTTACCCCACACCACCACTTTTTAGAGCCCTTGAGCACACAATGATAGGTAACCACTCTATATTCCCAAGCCATGGCCACTGTGACCGTGTGTCCACTCACTGACACAGTGTCCTCGCCAGGCAGAGCAATGGCACACCACCGGACTGACCCTTGATTCAATAAAACTTGCCGCCGAAGGACAAGTCAGGAGAGAGGGAGACCGCAGGAGTCCAAGGAGGAGCCACTTTTCCATTAACAGTGTAGGAAGAGCCGTGGAAGATCATAGGTGACTACTCTTTGGTGCTACTGAGATTGAACCCAGGACCTTTGCACCGAGTTACACCCACAGTCCTTTTAAAATTCATTTTGAGATAGAGTCTGAGTTACTCAGTTGCTCAGGCTGGGCTCACATTTGTGATCTTGTGGCTTTAGCCTCCTACATTACGGGTCCTGGGTGAAAGATGAGCAGAGGTGGAGCAGCTGAGCAAAGGCCCTAGCCGAGGCCTGGTGTGGGCAGAAAGGGTGGTAGTAACACAAGAAGTGGTTTCTCTATTAAGGGCCGTGGCTTTGACGACTCCCCTGCAGCAGTCCTGCCAAGCTGCTACAAAACCATGCACTTCGTGAGTCCTGCCTCCCAGTGCCATGGAGATAGATGGCTCATCACTATTTAGTGTCTGAAGGAACGGGAAAGGAACCAGAATCGGACACCAGCTAGGTGCATTTCACAAAATGCTCCCCATTTAATTTTCATGAAAATCCCATCAAGCAGGTACCATGTCCTGCACCTTATAGCCAAGAAAATCAAAACTCAGAAAGGCTAAGTGACAGTTTCAAGGTCTGGTGGCCTGAAAGTGATGAAGATGGGGCCAGAACCCAAGTCCACGTTCTGATTGGGTACCTGCCACACCTCCCTTCCTCTCACTGAGGTATGACAGAGTGACAGCCTTAGCAATTCGGCCGTCTATCAGTTGAAACACCATTTGTTTACAAAGCAATAAAAGCAGGCACTTCGTGTACTAGAAGTCTATTTTTCTGAAGAATTTTCCAGCATGTGGCTCCCAAGAAGATCTGTCCAAACTGCCTGTAAGATACTTGGTAAACATGAGCCAGAAATAATTAGCTAATGAGCTAATATCAGTGCTAATTATCTGTGCCCATGGAAATAAGTGTTGATGTAGGAATAAACAGTTCCTGAAAAATGTTCCTAGGATGGTGGGGCCACCTTGTGCTGTACCCCCAGCCCTGCCTGGCATTTCTACCTGTCCCTGTTCAACGGAAGTTTTTGTATGGGAGGCCTTCTACACATCAGTGCATTCAATACCTCACCCTTCTCCCGCCCTGTGTCCTCTGCCTTACTCTTCTGTTCTTGAGGTATTTCATCTTAAATTCCATTTTATTCTCTGCCTATTGGTCTTCAAACCTCAAATTTCCATACTCTCCACCCCTTACCTTCTTTGTTGGTTCCAGGGATTGAACTCAGGAGCATGGAGCTATATCTCTACTTGCCCCCATTTTTGAGCCCGGGTCTCTTGCTGTGTTTCCTAAACTAGACTTGAATTTGGTATTGTCATGTCTCAGGTTCCCCAGTAGCTGGATTTATAGGCTTAATCCCCATGACTGGGCTAGGCCTGCACTTGGCATTCCAGCAGCAGGCCATGGTACCTCGTATTCTATGGTCCTCAGCTCCAAACCATCCCTGAATCCCTGGTCTTGGCCCTCGGAAGTCCAGGGCATGTGATCCTGGAGGAAAATCTGCAAGGCATTGCAGCTCAATCGTCCCAAACACACTTTCCTAAATTTGATGACATCTGACTAGTTATTTTTGTGTGACATGATGGGAATAATATGTGTGCAGAAATGTCATTCTAACCCGCAGTTTTTGAGGAATGAAAGAGCACATAACTTTGTGTAACTATAACAGTACTGTTTAAGCAGAGATGATCATCACTATTTTACAGACGAACACACGAGATCCGCGGGACACTATAAACTGTCGTTGATGGATCACTCTAGAATTGGAGTCGGTCTGTCTAAACCCCAAATTTATATTCCTTAGATCCTGCTTGCAAATCCATAATAGTTAAGGATATGTATTTCTTTTTTCTTGTTTCAGAACCTTTGTTTATTCACTCATTTTTATGGCTGGCTCAGCCTGCTCTGAAGGCAGGGCTGGTGCAGCTTGTGGTGCCAGGGATCGAACCGTTGTTCCTGAAGCCGCCCAAGCTTTCCCAAGCAGGCGCTTTAGACCACTGAGCCATCCCGCCGGGCCCCAGAATTAAGGATATGTAAAGACACAAATGTACATAAGTGACACCTTCAAGGAGCTTTACAAAGAAATATCCGAGAATATGAAAGTCTTTATTTAAGTAAGTGCCTGTTAATTTTTTTGTTTTACAAGTTTTTTTCAAAATTATGTCTCTCTTTTTGTGATACCAGGGATTGAACTCTGGACCTTGAGCTTGGCAGGCATGTGCTTATGCAGTTGAGCTATATCCCCAGCCCCCAAAATATATCTACACATCTAAGCCTGCATCATTCATTCATCCATCCATCCATCCATCCATCCATCCATCCATCCATCCACCTGTCCGCCTGTCCACCCGCCTGTCCTTCCGTCCATCCATCCATCCATCCATCCATCCATCCATCCATCCAGGGCCCTGAACAGTTACTGGGCTGAATGGGGTTAGAATAACACATCCATGTGGTGCCATAATTCTAGGTATAAAAGGTGGCTGTCGGCTGCAGGGTTATACACAGAGGTCCTTCAGTTTTCATTTCCAAGCAGCCGCTTTGGGCCTCTGCCCACCCTATGGCTCCCATCAAGACATGAGGCGCTGGCAGGATAATCATCTCCTTTTACTTTTCTTTTCTCCTGGCCCTGTGTGACCAAGAATCCACAGATCCCCAGTCAGAAGCCTTCTTTTTATACACCGTGTCCTTCCATTTCTTGTCACATGTAAAGAGGCTAAGAGACTGAGCCTGAGCCAAATGAGCAGAGGACAAGCCCCTGAGAAGTGTGTCAGAGCAATTCTTGGCAGAATAAAGAGTCCGATCAGCAGGGCTTCACAGGGGCTGGGAATGGCAGCCAAGCTGGTCGGTCACGCGGGAAAGCACTCTATTATGTTTTTAAAGAAGGCAATACAATTAGCAGATGTAGACTGGTCACCAGAGGTAAAGCAGGCATTGATTTTTGAAGACAGAATTGCATTAGTATGTCCTGACTGGCAGGGATGATCTGGGATAGGGCTGCTGTGGAGGGAATCAGAGTCCTGGCACTAATCCTTATGCAAGAGGACGCAGGCTTGGGAGCAGTGTCTGGAGCATGTGGTGTGTACATGTGGGGGGGTTCTGAGCACATACTTCAAGGATCCACGGAGCCAGGAGGTGGAGGGATGCAGGAGACTGGCCACAGGGCTGACCGCAAAAAGAAGCGCTGAATGCATCCTCACCGGAAGTCACAGGTGTGGGACTGCACATAGGAACATGCTCAAATCCACAGCCACGATAAACATTGGTGGAATGTGAAGGCAGGAACAGGGGGTGGGGTGGGGAAAGTGGCACTCGAGTGGATGCCAGTGAAGAAAGAGGCTGCCGTCCAGAGGAAGGGGAAGGAGAGGGCGTGAGTGTAGGGACACACAGGGAAGCTGGGTGCTTTTTGGCTCCTGCATGAATTGGTCTCCATACCTTGGTGAGCTTGGTCAGGAATTGTATGTGCAGTGGTGACCCCAGCTCTTTAGTAGGGGCTGCAGTGGGCACTTTCCAATGGAGGTGGCCTTAGCACTGTACCTGCCCATGCTGCAACACAGAGAGATGAGTCTGAGAATTCCTGCTATTGTGTTGTGTCAGGGTAGATTTCCCTCGGCTTCAAATAGTCTGCATTCTTTATCACAACCAATAGTGCAGCAGTGTCCTACGGAAGCAGGAACAGGATGTGCCTGCATTTTCCTGCAGTGAGATTTTGACCATGCAGCACTGGTTCCAGCAATTAGGAGGGCCATATGTCCTGGAAGGAGCCCCAAGAGAAGCAAGGGGTGGTCAGGGGCCATGTGAGGCTGAGACGTGCTCTCCCCTGTGACAGGATACCGTGCTGGCTTCTGAGACTTCCAAATATATGATGAATGACTATATTTAAGAAAATTATCACAATGAAAGACACATTATCAAGAAGGATGGGATGAGCACATTTAGAATGAGTGGGAATATTTTGAGGGAGACTAATGGCAATGTTTCTTGGACTATAATAACTTTTTCAAAAACTTATACATTCACCATATCTTTTATTGCTCCTTGTATTTTTTCTTTTCTTTTTCTTCAGAACTGGGGATTGAACTTGGGTCCTTGTGTTTGCCAGGCAAGTACTTATTCTACCAAGTTATCTCCCCAGCCCAGCACCTTGTATTTTCATGCCAGAGGGCAGATAGTATTTCATGCACAGCTCTTCATTTATTGCTTGGCATAGTACTTCTGTCAGCAGAGAATCTTAGACCCATTTTAGAGACAGATAGCCTGGGACTTACTCAGTTTCACCTTATGATTTCTTGACTTTGTAATGATGCAAAAGCAACACACATTCAGTAGAAACTGTATTTTGAGTTTTGGACTTTAATCTAGTTAGTGGTGTGCAGGAGGAGTCTCTCACGGCTCGAGGTGGGCAAACCACCCCTTCCATGACAGTGCACACTCTATGCAGTGGCCTCTCCAGTGGGGGCTGGGGGTCCAGAGCAGCTAGGGCGGGAAGGAGCACCTGTCCCAGGAGGACTTGGGTAGCAGAAGAGCACCTAATGTCCATGTGCCTGAGACCACAGAGACAGAGAGAAATCCAACAAGTAAAAAGAAGGGGTGGCCCACGAACCAGGACAGGTGCCAGAATAGCTGATGGAGGCTCAGTGACCAGCGTGCACAGCACTCTTGGGGCTGCCTTGAGGCCAAGGTGCACCTTGGGGGGATGTGTGTTCTTTGTGGTTACCCAATTCTGGCAGCTGAGCTGTCCAAAGTCCTCCAGAGTGGAGGGAGCAGGACCAGGTTACAGGAGTGTGTGTGTGTGTGTGTGGGGGGGGTGTCACTGCTGTTCTCAGTTGGAGCTTGTAGCCATGCCTCCACCTCAGACTCTCAGGCAGCTCCCTGGAGAGGAGCTTACCTCCCTGCCTCTGCCCACTCCTGGCTGCCCGCAGGGACCGTGGCCTTTCTTGAACCCTGTTGCTCAGTCCTGCTAAGAAGAGGACAAGAGGAAAACAATGGCAGGGAATTGCTAAGGGGAAGTGAAAGATGCACAGACCTTTTTAGGGAGGTCTCTGGGGCTGGATACAATGACTTGCGGGTGAGCTCCACTGGGACGGAGCAGTAGGTGTGGCTCCCGAGGACCAGGGACACAACTAACGCAGAGATAATCAGATACTAAATGGAGGGCACAGCAGACAGAAATGTGATCCCTCAGCTGGAATCAGCACCACCTAAAAATACTGAGCTGTGGTTCTCCCAGGAATGCTCAGTGGCCCACGTTCAATCTAGGAGGGCTTCTGGATTACGGGTTAGAGTAAATAAAGATCACCCAAGCAGCATAACCATAGGTTTTTTAGCTTAAAATGACATCTGGCATCAACATATTGTCTGTCTCTGAGAAACTCAAATTGCTGGTCATCCCAGGAGCCTCTGCTTCTCTCAGCAAACTTCCATCTTGGGTTGCTCTGGCTGGTGCGAAGGACAGACACCTGGATTTCAGCTTTCCCTTGGGTCCTAGGGTCTCTGCTGTTGTGTAGGAGCTGCTCTAAGGAATAGGCTGGTCATTGGATGGCACAGGAACTGACCACTCTGTCAGGGGCAGCTCATAGTTGGCCATCCCACAGCCCACGTATAATCAATATCCTCTCATCTTTTTTCCAAGAAAACAATTTTGCCAGGTGTGGTGACGCACATCTGTAATCCCAGAACTGTGGGAGGTTGAGACAGGAGGACTGTGACTTAATGAGACCTGCTTTCAAAAGAAAAAAGAAAAAAAAAATGTAGCATAGTGTGGAGGTTCTGGGTTTAATCTCAATTATTGTATGAAAACCCACAGAAAAGGACCAAAACAAAAGCAACCTGAAGTACAGAGATTTGCCATGGCTAGCCTACAACGTTTTCTTTGTTAACAAGGAAAATTCTATGGTATATCTAATTCTTGATTGTACAATGTCCTAAACATGTGACCCAGGGTGAATCATTTGACATTTTATGCCTCAATTTCCTTACTTAAAAAGTATATCTCTGACTGCCTTGAACAGCCAGTCCTTCAGTGTCCAGTGTCCTCTGCTTCCAGACCACTTTCTGTCCCAGCCAGGTGGCCTTCCCTCTTGAACACCTACTAGGACAAGCAGGTATGCCTCCCCCACCCTGACCTTTGACTCAGGAAGTCAGCTAGTTGCCAAGGTAACCAGCCTGGAGTCCTAGGATCCAGAGATGATGAAGGGCTGCCTTCAAAGGAAAAAGAGCAGGGATTTCTAACCACCCTGACTGACCCTGCTATTCCCTGGGAATCATGAAATCTCAACTTCAGATCCTTACTCTGCTCAGCTGGGTATCTTTGAAGAGCAGGCAGTAAGAAACTACAATGCTGTCTTACTTCTGACGTTGTAGACATTATTCATTACCTTTTCTCTCCTGTGCCTAAGGCTAATGAAAGTGGTGAGCAACTGCTGTTTTTTTTTTCTCATGTATTGCTGACCAGAGCCCAACTTGTAGCTGACTTCACCACTGCACTCTTGCTTGCTTTTCACTGAAGAAATGACTGTGTCACATCTGCACGGGGCTAGTGGCTGGGTGGCAACAGGGACTTCAGATACCATGGAGCTTTGAACTGAGCCACACAGAGAACCCTGAAGCCTCTAGTTCTGGAGAGAAGAACTAGGAGCCCCAGATGGTTAGCAACGGGGGTGCTGACCTCACCTGGCAGAGCCTGGGAGGCCTAACACATCTGGGCTGGAAGGCAGAAGGTACAAGGAGTAAATCACCCTGGGACAGGCAAGGAGTTAAAAGAGTTCTATGTGTGAGCATATCCCATCACTATATAATCAAGTGTGGAAGGACCTGTGTCTCATCAGTGTGTACAGGCATCATGGAGGAACCTCAAAAGTCCCTGCTGGGAAAATAGGAGAGGTGACAAATAAATTGACCAAGGGGATGGGGAACTCGGAGAAAGGAAGTGGGAAGGTCTCTGTGTGAAGAGGACAAGCCAGGGCCCCACTGAAGACAGGGCTTTCCTGACTACCCAGAAATACTGGCCCAGGTTGGTCCCTGCTCTCTGTCTCCCCAGGACCAAGCAACCATGAGTCCAAAAGGCCAGGATGTGCCTGAGGATTAGCACATCTTCCTCTTCCTATATTAACGAAGCCCCACATGTGTGAAGGCTGTTAAAGCTAGGCACACTTTCCAAGACTAATGTGTAGGGACAGGAGGGAAAGGTCAGTGTGTTGTCTGCATCCCATCTCATGGGCAACCTCCACTTTCTCAGAAAAGGACCGCTTTCTCAGAAAAGGTTTGATGCTCAGGATCTCACCAAGGGTGGAAAGGACGTTAGAAACCTCAGACACGGCTAGAAGTACCTGCTGTGGAGGCCGAGTAGCTGAACACAGCAATGACACCTGGGGTATGGCTCATGCGCAAATTTCCTCCTGAGCCTAAGGTCTGTTTGGGAAATGCACTAAGCCTCTTGCTGTACTTACTAGTAACTGGAGATATCACTTCTTTTTGGACACCTGAAGTGACAGTAACATCAAACACACAAGGTCAAAGAATGTATTTTTGTCACAGAGAACTGTCAAGCAGCCATGGGACTGGAGGACTTTTATATAGGATTTTTGAGGGGAAGCAACGAAAACCAGTCATCAGAGTTCACAGCACAATTTCTGGCACATAATAGAAGCTCAGAAATATCTAATATTATCATATAATTTCCTATAATATTTAATATAAGGAGCCACAGAGCAGGGATCCTGGCTTCTTGGAGGCTACCTGCCTTATGTGACATTCCATGCTTTATCACACCTTGGCTGAATTTCTGTCCAGGTCATAGAGATTTTGCCTAAGAGAATATAAATTAATTTCAGTAAGGTGCCTGATTCAGAGTCTCAAAGACTTTATTAATATCAAGAGACATTACTCAGTGCTGTGGCTTCCTGGCTCTAATTTTGCAATTTCATCTCCAGAGGCAACTGGGCCTCTCTGGCATTGCTTGCTGCCTCTGTTTAAATTCTTGAGGTGGATCTTTCCGCTGGCTCGGCAATCCTCTTCAAGCTTAGTCATTCCCATCTTTAAAAAAGATTTACTGGGGACCTGTGTTCTTAGTCATTGATCACATTTCTGTTACAATTGTGCTCACAATCCTGGTCCCTGGCTGGGTAGACACAGAACAGATTGGGGTGAAGGAGAAATAAAGGTGTGAGCCTAAAGCAGGGTCTGGGAAGCTCAATCTGTTCCTTTTCTTCTGAGTGTGACCTCGCTTTCTGCCATTTGTTAAAATGTTCTGACCAGGTTTTTCAGGTTCACAGCCTGAATTATCTCAGAGAAGTTCCCTGGAGCCCAGAAGCCACTCTCCTTTGGAATCTGCCCCCTGACTCTGTGGCGCAGACTTGGCTAAGGCAGGTCTATAAGGAAAGGTTGTCCACCAGGATTTTAACATTTGGGTCCACTGAGAACCAGAGAACACATCATTCCCCACTCTGGTGCTCCTTTCTGTGCCAGGAATGGCTATAAGACACAGGTGAAATGTCACTGAGTTTCTGACCTCCAACTGGAAGTGGATGGAAACACCACCACCACTGAGGGCTGGACGCCCCCAAGGTTCCATGAGCACTTCCTCCATGCCTGGCTGTGGGTGGACGTTCCACATAGTTGCCTCATTTCACCTTGGCAACAAGGGCATGAGACATATGGGGTCAATGAAAACTATGGCGAATGTTTAAAAAATTATTATAGTAAAAGACAGCACAAATGCCCCTTAAAGTCCTCTTCCTTTTTTATGTATTTAGTACAGGCTCTGTGGGTCTAGAGGGTTTCACTATGTAGATCAGACTCATAGTGATGCTCTTGTTTTCAGCTTCCCAAGCGCTGGGATAAAATCCTCCTCGAACAGGTTTATCCCATCATTCTTGTCACTTTCTTTCTTTTCTTTTTTTTTTTGCAGAAATGGGGGTTGAACTCAGGTCCTTGTGCTTGCCAGGGAAGCGCTTATTCTACTGAGCTATCTCCTCAGCCCCATCTTTTCTTTTTATTTAAAATGCATTTAGTACAGGGTCTACAGCAGCGGTTCTCAACTTGTGGGTCGCGACCCCAGCAGGAGTCAAACGACCAAAACACAGGGGTCACCTAAAGCCACTAGAAATCATAAGTGTAGCAAAATTACAGTTTTGAAGTAGCCACCAAAATTGTTTGGTTTGGGGTCACCGCAACATGAGGAACTGTATTGCAGGGTCACGGCACTAGAAAGGTTGAGAACCACTGGTCTACAGGGTCTCACTACACAGATCTAACTTGAAGTGATCCTCCTGTTTTCAGCCTCCCAAGTGCTGGGATTACAGGCATGCACCACCATACCCAGTCTTGAACCCTGGTCCCTGCGCCTGCCTACGCAGGCACTTTAGTCTGCGGAGCTATCAGGCGGCCCCAGTCTTGTTACTTTCTGAGGCAGTTCTGGAAGCTCTCTTTTGTGAATGTTTGCATGAACTAAACAACACAATGAACGCTGCTGCTAAGTATCATCTAACGAATAAGGAGGGCCATAAAGACATCACTGAGTGTTCTCACTGGATCTGGTGCTGCGTGACTTCTGGTTCTTCCCCAAAGTCAAATGACCATGAAAAGTAAATGTTTGGGATGCATTTGGAATATCAAGGCAACTGTGACAGTGACACTAAACACATCGAAGAGGATTTTCAAAACTGCTTCTGAAAATGGCAATAAGAATGGGACAGGGTCTGGGGAGATAGCTCTGTGGTACAAGTGCCTGCCTGGCAAGTGCAAGGTTGTAAGTTTGAACCCTGGTTCTGAAAAAAAAAGAAAGAAAAGAAAAGAAAAAAAAAAAAAAAAAAAAAAAAAAAAAAAAAAAAAAAAAAAAAAAAAAAAAAAAAAAAAAAAAAAAAAAAAAGAAAAAGAATGGGACAGTGTGCTCGAAGCAAGAGTGAATATTCTAAGGGGATCAATGATTGTGTGTCCTTTACTGCAATAAAATTTTTAAAATTGACCAGGGCCAGCCAGATAGCTCAGATGACTAAAGCGCCTATGTAGGCAGACACATGGACTGGGTCTCCAGTGTGCCATGCTGGTCCTGCCCCCAGGGTGCGCAGAGACAGCTGCCTGAGAGTGGGCATGATGGCACACACAATCCCAGCACTTTGGAGGCTCAAAACAGGAGATCACTATGAGTTTGATCTGTGTAGTGAGACCCTGTAGACCCTGTACTAAATACATTTTTAAAAATATAAAAATGGAAATACATACTGTAGTTTTCAATCATACTTTATATGTTACTAGAGTTACATTTTATAGATGTAGAAGTGGAGGCACAGAGAGGGTGTGTCATTTACCCAAAGTCAGTCTCTGAACGAGTACCAAGCCATTAGATGCCAATGTTTGGATTCCTGGGAAATGTACTTACAACACACTGTTCAGCTGCCAATTTAGAAGTATTAGAGATTGTTTTTAAAGTTTTGTAATTAAAATATAAAAATACAGGAGCACTGGGAAGCATGTTCAGCTGTGCTGCCTCATGGCCTTTGAGCCTGCAGATGGTGAATGGCCCTCAGACCTCACATCCCCTCCTGGTCAAGCTGTGAGCAAGCAGCAGAGGTCTGCTCTCCTCAGCCAGGGTTCCTGTTAGTAGGCCCTGGATTTGTAGCCCTCCCCCAAAGGGGGTGCTGCCTCCTCCAGACTTCCTGGGAGACGGTGCTGTGTAGGGAGGGAGACATGCTGTACAGGATACCAAAGCCAGCTGCAAAAGCTCTTTTTCTCCCTTGTAGCTCTCTGTTCAGATGACTTCAGAGCTCCAGCTTTGGTTCACTCAAGTGTTAAACAGAGCTCGAAGCTACCTCACAGAGTTACAAGGCTTGAACATGACATGAGAACATGCTTAGAAGTGTCATAAGCCATAGTAATTGAGTAGATAACTAAATTTATTTTCATCAGCATATGAATGACCACTAGGATTTACCCTCCAAAGGTACTTGAATTTTAAGAGGAATTTAATGACATAAATGGTGCTTCAATGAGTGGTAGCCTCAGAACTGCCAAGTGAATCTTGCCACATCATTGTTCTCTAGCTGGTAGGGAGGACTAGAGCAGTGTGGTGGCCCCTCTGAGAGGCGCCCACCCTTTTGTCTCTCTCTAGCTGGCCTTTCCTGTACTCTCCCAAGTGCCTCACCTTGAACAGCCCTGGTTACCCAAGAAATGCTATTTCCTGGCATAGAGGGGCTGCAGATTGGGTGAGAAAAAGGTGGGAGCGGGCACAAGTGAGCACAGCTGGGAAACCTGAGAGCTTCACTCACCCCTGTTCTGCAGGGATAGAGAGAGAGTGGAGGAGGATTAGGGCGGCGGGTGGGGTCGTGTCAGGACCCAAACTGGTACAAACTAGCGCAGGTCACACAAGGAACTGGTGAGGCTGGCCCATCTTCACCCTCAGCACTGCCTTCCCATTAGGCCCACCGGCTAGGGGGTGCTTGCTGAGCACGTGCGTTCCTTAAGCTACAAGACACACAAGAAATCATTCACCATTTATCCTTTCACCACTGGGCCAGAGGCCTCCCAGGTGCGAACTATGCGGGATACCTTGGGAGAATATGATAGAATACGACAGTCACCCTTCTGCTGTGCACTACAGGCACTCAAATAAATCTGTGCTAGTGCGTCACCTACTGCTGGGACAAAATGCTGACAGTCACAACTTAGAGGGGGACTGGGTTGTTTTGGTTCATGGTTTTTGAGAATTCAGTCCGTGGTCAGCTGGCTCTAAGGCAGAGACATCAAGGTGGGACAGCATGGCTGGGGGAAGCTGCTCACCCAAAGGAAGCCAGGGAGGTCCCAAGCAGATGCACTGCCCAAAGCAATGGCCTGCTCTGACCCAGGCGGCCCCTCCTTGCAGCCGGTTCTATGGCGACTTCATCAGCAGACAGATCCATTGCTGAGGACGGAGCCCCCACGACCCAGTCACCTTCCAAAAGTCCCACTCAGAACACATGGGAGTTTGGGGGGATGTTTTAAATTTAAATCATAAGACATGACATAACATGACAAACACACACTTCTATTGCACATGGGAGGTACTCCCATATGTATTTCCTAATTGAATTCTTAGAACGAATTTGTGAGTCAAAAGTACAAAAGGCCATTTGGAGGTTGGGAAACTGAAACCCAGGAAGAGAGGGTGCCTTAGGGCATGCTTATTAAAAATGGCAGAAACTGGGTTGAAGTCCACTGGTAATTTCATTCATGAAATGGCTGGCACTTTTCATAATTGATTTTGATGAACTTTGGTACAGGCCTGTCATCTTTTGAAAAAAGACTAGCATTTAGGAAATTCTATAAAGTCTGATTGCTCTGCAACTCCCACAAAGATTGGGGTGTACCATAAAGACACACTCTCTTGTACTAATTTTTAAGAAAAAGAAATGTACGTTAAGCAAGAAAAGTGAGTATCTGGGAAGAATTCCACTCAGATCTCCAGCTGGACTTGGAAAAACCATGGTCTGCCCTGTCTTGTAACAGAGAATGGGGGTGGGGAACAGGGGACCTCAGGGGACACAAAACATGGCCTTCTCAGAGAAAGGCACAGGCTGCTGTGTCTATTTAAAAGCAGACAACAACAGAGCTTAGACTTTTTTCCTCCCCAAACTCAAGACGACACTGCTATTCTGCCAACAGCTTGGCAGAGTTTGGCTGCGTCTGACTCAGGAGTCCCCCTGGTTCCCAGGGACACAATCTAGCCTTACAGAAGTTCTCTGCATTCTCCATGTGACAGGTAGTAATGCTCAACAGAAGGAAATGAGAGATTTGGGGGAGTGTGAGGCACCACCGTTCTTTCAAGATGCAAAAGAAAGCAGTGTCTGGTGCCTCCGCATGAAACAGCATGGTTTGTTCATTTGTCCTGCAAACATGTGCTGCACGCCAGAGTCTGCACTAAGCTCGGAGAGCACACCAGTGAACAGAATGGGGTTCCTGCTCTCGAGGGGCTCATCTCCTGGTGGGGGAAACAGACACCAAACAACTAAAGGTGATGAGCAATAAGGGCCGCTTTTCATGACAGACCTACAGAGATGGCTTGAGAAGGTGGTTATGACGTCATTTTCAGCAAACAAAGGATGAAATGTGGGAGAGAACCGCATTCCCAGGGCTGCTGGGAGAGAACGTGATCCAGGCATGGGACAGCACGGGCCCAGGCAGGGAGGTGGAAAGTGTCTCGTGCAGCTGAGGTCAGCTTGGGGAAGCTGGGTAGAGAGGTCAGCAAGGCAGTGGGCACAGGGGCCATCCAGAGCCCTGGACCCTGAGGGCCGTGGTGAAGGGATGTGGGGTAGTTATTTTATATTTTTGATGTGTGAGGCATATCACAGTGTTTGGGATGAACAAGTTAGGGCCCCTGCTTTGATGTAGCTTATGATTTGGCAAGGGTTGGAAGACAGAAGGGGAAGCGTTCAGTGCTCCATGGTAAACACTGGGGGTGGTGGTGGATAGATTTGGAGGGACTGAAAGGGCTTCGGGAAACAATGACATGAAAGCTGACAGGTACAGTTTGAAAAATGCTAGAAGCCAGCAGTGTTCTGCACCCAGCTTCACTCTTTCCCTCTTGGTCAAATGCTTTGATCTGAGTTTCACCTCTCTGGTGCATGAAATAGGAATAACATGACTTGTAGAGAAAATCTAAAGAGAAAGCAAGGTCAAAGGTGTGAAAATGCTCTGAAGACCGTAAAGCCTCAGAAAGATGTAAAAGACTGCTACCACCACCTCGCCACTCTGCTTTGTCTTCCTGTGCACTGGTGACCCCGTGTGCACCAGGACAGATGGCACGCGGACTCTCAGCACAGCATCTCTGTCTGTACACCAGGCCCAGGCACTCAGTCTGAAAAGCTGGAAGGCCAGGCTTCTCTGCCCAAGGCCTAATTGCCTCCTGGGGCCTACAGATGTACTGTGGTTCTCAGTGGGGCTGCAGGAGGCACCATCCACATGGCATTTGCTCCCGTGGTCAACTGGAATTGCTCAAACGTCTGCTAACTCCTGTCTGCTTCTGGGTTCATCTTCTCTGATCAGCACTGGGGATAGGACCTGGCCTCTGCTCCCCAGGCCCCTGGGATCCACTTGTCTGTTCTCTGCACTGCTGTGTGCAGTGGGGGAGGAGGATGCTCTTTCCACAGAAGCTGGGATTGGTTCTGCTCAGAGCTGGGTTTCTCTATAGTGAGAGGTACTAACGCAGGGAAAGAAGAGTCTCCTCTCTGTAAAGATCCATTTGGGGAGCAAATTCACCTCAGCAGATTGGCCAAGTCACAGCTTAAAACTAAACAACCTCCATCAATGCAGTCAGAATGAAGTGTGAGATCCTGCACACAAGGAGCTGACCCGCTGGAGGAAATGGGGCTTCTTGTGCCTCCTGGGTCCCTTTAGGAAGGGGAGAATCTCACTCTCAAGACTAAAGCTCAGGTGCTTCACCTTCCAATGAGTTCTCCCCAGTCAGGAGCAAGCCACCTCTTAATCAGAAGTACTGCTTTCTACGCAGAGGAAAATGCTGGCTGGGGTCAAGGCCTGTTGCTCTCCTTGGACTTCAGTGATCATCCTTCAAGAGATGAGGAAGAAGATGCCAACGTCTTTTCTAGCTGTCACTCTCTAACATTTCATGACCCTTTGGTTCTAATGGTAGCATCTTGTCATCTGTTCTGGCTGCGGGGCCACCATGGCCCTTGGCTAAGTCCCTGGGTCAGATTGATGTCCTGCTTTGCATTTTGTATCTTGCATTTTGTGGAGCATGCAGTTTCTGTTGGTGCTCTGTACATCCAATAGCCGGGTAACGGACTTCCATAGAGCACATTTTCCTTTCTTCATTCAGACCATCAGCCACCACAGTCTTGGCACCGTCTGAGGCACCAGAAGTCTCACTGGTTGGGAAAAGGCAGAGCTCCTGGGGCTGGGAAGAGGACAGGGTTGGGTCCAGTGAGGTCTGGTACCCAGAGGGATGCTGGATTGCTGGGTGGTTCTGTGCTCGCAACTGGGCTGGGATGCTGAGGAGGGCTTTTGGGTCCAAAGGTATCAGGTAAGGCACAGGTTAGACAGAAGGGCACAGATCTGAGGTGGTTGTATGAGGCCCCAGGGACTCCATAGGGGAACAAGAGTTCCATCCATGGTGAGTATGGAACTGATTAAAGAGGAAAGCTGATTAAAGGAAAGGCTTGAGGATCGCTGTGATCATTTTTGTGCCTTCATAAGATAAAACACATGAATTTACTATGAGAAAGAACTTGTTCATCATCTAATCCAAGGGTTGATAAGCAATGCTGTACTGCCTTTTATAAATAAAGTTTTGCTGGCACAAACCTACACCTACTTGTTTACATATTGTCTGTTTTTGTGTTATAGGGACAGAGCTGCATAGCTGTGACAGGAATACTTTTTGTTTTGTTTTCTATGGAAACTTGTTATTTGTCATTAAGAACTGCTAACTATACTAAGAGTGAACCACCTCCTCTTCAGTAACCTTTATCCAAATGTGTAGGACAGCTCCTTGGACACTCTGCCCTCTACCACAGGAACCAGCTGTAGGGCAGAAAGCAGAACCCAAAGAAATAGAAATGGTCCCAGTCCTTCCTGCTGCCCACCATACCCACAGCCATGGTAAGGAGAGTAAGCAGGACAAGAAAAGGGAGAGGAAATAATTAGGAAATAATTGTGTTTTCAATGCCTGGGGCCTACGTGGCCACCTCAGGCCACCCACCCTCTGCCACACCTAGCAGGAGGAGGCTGTGACAGGAATTCTATGAATCACAAAACCTAGAATACTTACTATCTAGCCCTATAGTGAGGACATTTCACTTTTCTGACCTAACAGGTAAGAACACTGAGGTGCACAGAGTTACTGACTCACCTTAAGACAGTGGGTAACAGCGCTGGGATAACAATGATGACATGTGACACATGGGCCCTCACGTTTCTGTATCAGCTCACAGTGTCCCAACTCAGGCTACTCTACCCAGCATCAGGTCTTCACAACTAGCCACAATGCCATGTTTTTCTGTTTACTTGTTTTTATTTTTTTGATGGCAGTGTTTCACTACACAGTTCTGGCAGGCCTTCAGTTCAAGTTGGCCTTGCATTGCCAATGATCTTTCAGCCTCAGAAGTGCTGGGATTACAGGCGTGTGTCACCTCGGCCAACTCACAGGGCCATTTTATGGACATAACGGCAGCGGGGCAGGGCCTAGCCAAGGTCACTCCACCTGTCCATCTTTTTTTTTTTTAATGGCCAGCTCAGCCTACCCTGAGGGCGGGGATGGTGCAGCATGTGATGCCAGGGATCGAACCTCAGTCCCTGTGGCTGCCTAAGCTTTCCTAAGCAGGCGCTTTAGACCACTGGCCACCTGCCCATTTTTAAGATGAGCCTCACATGTGTACATTCCGACCCCACAGAGCCAACTCCTGAAGGCTTCTTCCAGGATCTGAGGCCTTGGAGGACAGGGAGCCCTGAAGAGGTCCCTAGGCAAGAACACGTTGGGCTCCCCAAGTCCCTCTCAGCATCAGCATTCACCTCTGCACTAACAAAATGGCACACACTAACAACTGTCTGGGTCTAACCTGAAAACCCTGTCCATACCTGGTAGGGAAATCACTCTGAGGGCCCTGACAGGGTCCTGATGGGATCAGGTGTCTTCAACACATCTAGTTGCCTTCAACCCATGCATCTGCTACAAGCAGCAAAATACACAATTATCTGATACTTATCTTCCTTGGAAAGAAAAGAATCCAAATGAGATAACGGGAAGGGAGAAACACAAGCCCCATCAGCTCACAATGCCCCCAAGAGGCACAGCCGGCCAAGATGGGGCCGGCTCTGCCTTCCCTGGGAGCACCGAGAATCCCGCAGACCAGCAGGAGGAGCTGAGCCACACTGCTCATCTGGGAGAGAGAAAGTGGGAAGCCCAACTTTAACCCTTCTCCCAGCTGCCGGACCTTCGGGGCTGTTTCCTTCCCAGTCACAGATGAGCCTCTACAGGGCCTGGCTTCCGAATCTGTCACACATCTCTCTTGGACAGACAGTAATGAATATTCATGCGGGAGATTAAAGCACATCAGCAGCTGCTTGGCAGGGAGAATGAAGGTTGTGTGTTGCAAGGGGCCAGACGGGCCGGCGAGGCTTTGCCAAAGCAACTCCTGGGACACGAGGAAGTTCCTTGGGCCCACAGAGCTCTGGCCAGTGCAGACATAGCCTAGATATCAGGGCTGATTTTCTGGCCAAGGGAGGAAAGGTAAGGATGAGGGACAAGGCAGCAAGTCAACAAAGTCAGCGGGCAGCTCCACGGTAACCTCAGATCCCAGACTGGGCTTTAAGAGGACGACAAACAACATAGCTTTTAGGTACTGCGTGTGGCACTAGGTGCCATAGACAAATAAGGTCTCTGCTTTTATTTGGTGAGAATCTATGTGTCTGGTGCAGTACTACAAGTTGTGCCCATACTGTTTCTTCAAATTCTCACATAGTCACAAGGTTGGTATTATTCTCATTTTACACATGCTGTACCCATGAATCAGGGAAGTTCAGTAACTGCTCCAAAGACACACAGCAAGTTAATGGTGGAGCAGGAAATTTCAGCTCAGCTACACTACCTCTGAAGTCTGAGCATTTCTTTTCCCAGGGCTGCTGGCTGGCATGTCTGGCTCACACAGTGCGACACCTAGCAGCTGTGGAGACCTGTCCGTGGCACAGCTGCATTCAGTGAGCTTCCACACATCCTCCTGTGAGCACCACAAAACTGCAGGTCATTTGCATATCAGAGTCCGTGTTGGTGTGAATTACGTGGCCTGACCGTGGCTGGTGGGAAGGCTGGAGTCACAGACCACAGGGCTCCCTGAGGGTTGCTGCTAGGGAAATGGAAGGTAGCGGATCCGCAGGACGCCAGCAGCGTCTGGGGTGAGACACGTGGGTGGAATCAGGGCTGGTGACTGGCAGATCCATACCACAGATGCACAGAGTTGCTGGGGCAAAGCTCCGGCAGGAGGGGTTGGCCCGACTCCAGAGACAAAGAACTCTTAGGCTGTGCTCCTCCGGCCCAGGTGCTCTCCCTCCATTTCTGCGGCCAAAGTGAGATGGGAGGCAGGGAGAACACAGGTCTGGGCAGCAACACAGTCACTTCTGGACCTGGGGCGTGGGTCCCTGGGATATCTGCCCAGTGACTTTTGTTTTAAATTTTCAGATGGGGTCTTCGAAGTTATACAGACTGAACTCACACTTGTGATCTTCCTGCTATGGCCTCCCAGAGTGCTGGGATGACATGTGTGTCACCATGACTGGCTTAAGGCCAGCAGGATAGCTAAGTGGACTAAGAGCCTCCTTTGGCAAGTGCAGTGACCGGGGTTCGATCCCCAGTCCCACATGCTGTGCTGGCACTGCCCGCAGGGTGCACTGAGCTAGTAACCGAGTCTGGACATGGTGGCACATACCTGTAATCCCAGCAGTGGGGAGGCTGAGAACAGGAGGGTCACTATAAGTCCAAGCTGCACAGTGAGACCCAATACCAAATACATAACTACAAAAAAAAATTATATATATATATATATGAAACCAACAACCTTCTTTTGGTCTTACTTTTCAAGGCCAAGATTATCGCCAGACCTACTTCTAAAGTTCCCAGAATCTGGGGGAAGAATAAAAAAGCCCACCAATTAAATGACTATATATTTGAGAAGTCATCAATTTAGCCTAATCATTATTAAATGGAATCTGAGATAGTTTCTTACCCTGATGATGGTACCTTCCTATTTGGAAGATCAGATTCTGATTTGATGTTCTGAGTCTCAGACATGGACGTTGGGCTGTGTGGCAAGGGGTACACACGTGGGAAGCGAGTCTATCAAGGCTCCTGAGGGGCTATAGAGAGCTGAGCCAGTGGGCCCTTGATCCATGAGAGGTGTTATAGTTTGTGCGTATTTGTCCCCAGAAAGCCTCATGCAGGCACTGAGGCTCAGTTCTACAGTTTGTCATTAATTCATGATCCAAGGCTGGGATTATGAGACTGAGTACTCCTGGGATTATGAGTGTGAGTGCTACACCCAGCCTGGGGCATATAGCCTGAATGCAACTTAAGGGAGACAGACTTGCTCTGCACAGCCATTGTTTTCTGCTACTCCACTCTTGTTGTTTTGCTTCCTTCCACCACCATGAACTACTGCCCTCGGACCTGTGCCACTCTGCCTCGGAGCCAGCTGAGTACGGGCTGACACCTCCAGTAACTATGAGCTAAATAAAGCTTTCCTCCCTTCATTTTTAGTGTCAGGTATTTGTCCCAGCAATGAGAGAAGAGTAACTGAGACAAGTGGCTTATGCTCACGCTAGGACACAGGAGCTGAGGAGAACCAGGTTCTGTCCACTCCTTCACTTGCATCCAACCTTGGCCTCAGAGCACCCACAGTGCAGGAGAGACCACCCTCAGGAGGCAGCTCAGGGAGAAGCTCCACAGGGGTCCATCCTGGAAGCTCAAAGCTGTGTGATCAGGGAATTCCAGCATCTTCATACACTGAATAATGTTCCAAAAGGAGGAGCACAAACATGTCTTCTTGGCACTGCAGAACCTGTGCCTGTAGTGGTGAGCCTATGACCTGCATGCCCAAGTGGTCTGTTTGTGTAGCTGAAAGCTCTAAAAGGTTTGCCATCACTGCTCTATGAAAAGGGTCACAGAGGATGATGGGCCAGGGTAGGAGTTGTCAGGGTTTGGGCGGGGAATATCTCCCAAGAGCCTCCTGTGCTCAAGGTGGGGTTATGCATTGGATTATAGCCCACTCGCTCTAGGAGGGGCATCATCGGGAGCATGGCCTGGCAGGGTGCATATCCTTCCTTGGCTCCTGCTCTTTGCATTCTGGCAGCCAGGATGTGAGCAGCTTCTCTCTTGCTGTGCTCCTCTGCACACCATTCTGGTTGGCCACAGGCTGTCACCATGAACCAAAGTAAAGCTCTCCTCTTTAAGTTGTGCTGTCAGGTATTCTGTGCTAAGGACAAGGAAAGGGACGGAAATTGCCCCTTATACAATAGGGTACAAGATAGGGTGCAAGAATGGCAATGGTCTTTGCTGATAGCAGTGTGTGTCATGTACTGGTGATGTTTATAATTAATGTAACATGCCAGTGCTTAGCTGTCCTAGGCAGTTTACATGTGCTCACTTAATTCATTCTCAAAAAACTCTATGAAGGCTATAGCCATCATTTTATAGATGAGGAGCTCGAGACAGTGACAAGCTTCTTCCCTGGAGTCATTAGTGATGGACCAAGGTCTTCAGCTGGGAGTGCTCCCTCCACGCACCTTCCACACCCAGCACAGCTTATGTTTGGACAAATGTGACTTTACATGGTAGCTCCCAGAGCTCTGCTGGAGCCAGCACAGCCCAGGTACCACCGAGTGCCTACTGTACACTGTGGTTTATATTCATTAATGCGTAGAACAGCTCGTCCTCACATCCTGGTATCTCTGACCGCTATGATGAATCATGAGGTAATATCCAGAACTGTGCCGAGGATTCGCTGAAACATCACGTTGGGAGTTGGGAGATGAACCCGGAGATGGATTTTTCCCCTTGCTGCAGCCTGGTCCTGGGTGGAATCCTTAGAGCAGGGGATGGAAGTAGTCGGATGGCACTGGTGGGCACAGGTGGGCCAATCTGCTTGAAGCAGGGGTTGGGACGATGCCTTTGATGAGCAGGGCTTCTGACAGCCACAGCTAGAAGCTGCCCTTAGGCTGGGGGAAATCACAAGCCAAAGTAAAGAGATGCGCTCCACTGCCCAGAGCCCTCCTAAATCAGATGGTGAACATGCCTGGGAACACAGCCTCCACTTTCTATTTCCACACATTTGTAAGGTTTGCCACTTAACACTATTTAAGCCAACTCACATCTTTGATATCAACAGACCTCACAATAAGAATCTGCTCAAAATAGCTTTAAAAAAAGCACTTATGCGCAGGTGAAAGGGACTGACAGGCAAAAACCTCCATCTATTCCTGCGGCAGCTTCATTGTGTTACAGAGATTGTTTGATCTGAAACTTGGCTTTCTTACCTATCAAGAATTAAACGAACAATGCAAATAAACTCTGGCACACAACATGTGCTTTAAAAACGTTTTCCCCCTTTTCAGGTTACAGTGGTCTTCTGCTCTTCCTTATTGGAACCTCAGTCCAAGCTATATTCAGGAACCTGTGAGCAGGAACTTTGGGGTGCCTCGTGGGCTCTTCTGTAGGAAAGAAACAAGGTCAGGCTGAGTGCCCCAGGAGAAATACAAAAAGATAGAGAGGGCCCACTTTTAGTAGGAGACCACCAAAAGGAAGGAAGGGGAACTAGGTCAATGCACTTAAAAGAAGTTCTTCAGGCCAGGGAGATAGCTCAGGGGTGCAAGTGCCTGCTTGGCAAATGCAAAGTTCTGAGTTTCATCTCTGGTTCAAAAAAGAAAAAAAACCTAATAAAAGATATTCTTCAATGGCAGAGACAGCACAGTGGTGGCTACTGAGCACCAACATGGCAAGGTGACAGTGTAGCGTGGCCGCAAGGCTTTGGGCATGGACACATGGACAACAGACAGCTCCAGCTACTTCCGGCAGCTCGTGCTTCTGGGTCTTGGCCTTTAGGCCAAGCCAGGCCCCCGTGTGAAGATCATTTGCCTCTACCCCTGCGCCTTGCGGGCGAGACAGAGCCCTCTGCTCCACCTGGCTCCACCTTCTCAGCACACCTTCTTCTCTGCTCCACTGCAGCCACCCTGGTCAGGCCTCATTTATCTTTTCCTGGACACTGGCTGGCAGCAGTTAGCCACATCTCTGACTCTTTGCTAATTCATCCACCATGTAGCCATCAGGGTCATAACTACAAATGCACAGCCGACCCTGATGGACACCCTCCACTAGCTCCTTGCTGCTTAGAGGAAGAAAACTGTGTCCCTTAGCCTATTAGTCATGCTTTTCTTATTAGCAGATGTCAGAAACCTACCCAAAGAAACTAAAAAGATTTTTTTTTAAGGACTCGATAGCAGGACATTCAGAAAGAGCAAAGGTAAAAAGGAAAGAGCACAGGTGCCTCCTGGAAGGGCAGACCAGAGGGCACTTCTTGGGACCTCGGGAGCTGGGACTGGGGCTCCTCCATTGGTAAGGAAGGTTTTTCTCTGGCCCACACTCCCCCTTCTTGAAGTGTGTCCTGAGGGTGGGCACACTGGCTTCTCCTGCCCACATGTTGGCAGCACCCAGGAGAGTTGTGATTGGCCATAGTGGGTCACATGATCCTTCATACTGGCCAAGGGGTGGGAAACAGCACTGGTTCCCACAGTCTGTCTGGGTCTGGGCTTATTCCTAAATGAAGAGCGGAGCAGGACCTGGACTAAGGCGATAGTAGCTGAGCGGGTGAGGACAAACACCTGTTGGGATCTTGCCTGCTTCAGCCTAACCGCTCACCCCCTGTGCCGATCGGCAGACTTCAGGAGCTGCACCTGTCACCCGCAGTCCCTAGCACACTCCCGCTTGACTTCGGTGTCTGGGATGTGCTCGTGGTTTGCTCACCCTGCACCTTCTTGGCTTGGAAAATGCCTACTCACTCTCAAGACCGAGTTCACTGTCACCTCTTCCAAGAATCCTTCCCAGGGCTTCTAAATGATAATTAAGTGTCTCTTTGGGTTTCCAGCACACCCATGTGTCTTAAGTGTAGCTGCTGCAGAATAACACTAAACAAATCAGGATGAGAATGACTATAGATACAAACTCATGCACCCCTGGCTACACGCAAGGTGCTGTCCTAAGCACTCTTTTACTTCATAGCACAGCGTGATGAGCTGTCAGCTCCATTTCACAAAGTGAGGAAACAGAGCTCAGATGCTGAGCGACTTGCCTGAGGTCAGAGAGCCGATGGCCAGCAAGAGCACGTCCAAATTCAGACAGTGTGGCTGAGCATGTGCCCTCTAGGCCTAAGTGATCAGACCTCAGTTTACCCACCTGGGTTATAAGCCCATGGCAGGGCCAGCCTGAAAGTCCTGATGCCTGCAACAGAGTCACTGGAGTACATACTGACAGAAGTAAACAGGCTTTGGGGCTGGGGAGATAGCTCCATGGCATAAGTGTCTGCCTGGCAAGTGCAAGGTTGTGAGTTTGAACCCCGGTCCCACAAAAAAAAAAAAAAAAAAAAAAGTAAGCAGGCTTTTTTTTTTTTTTTCTGAGCAGGAGGGGTGGGGGTGGGGGTGCAGGAGAAAAGGCTACTTGAAAGCCTGAAAGCTGGATTTTGGAGGGCTGGGGAAGGAAGGCTCAGAGCCAGTCAGCCCCTACCTGGGTGCCCTGGCTGCCTTGGTGCCAGGGTAGGGACGCAGGACACCAAATGAGTCTACCAGAGCCTATGTCCTCTATCTAAGTCAGTTCTGAAATGTCTCCTTCTAATCTGGGCTCCCCTGGTCTATGTTTCAATTTTCTACACTGTTTAAACAAATGTGGCTTCTCCCGTACATGACTAAGACCGGTCTAGTAGCAGGAAAAGGGGTGCTCAGGAATGTGGTTCTTTTTTGCATCCCACTAGGTAAGGCACATGTGGGGATGTGTATGTTCTGGGGTGACTCCTGCTTTGAGTGGCAGGATCATCCGATTCAGCTTCATTGCCTATAGGTGCTTGGCCCACAGGCAGGCAGGCCTCTTGCTCGCTTCAATAAGCTTTCAGATGCTCCAGCTACATATCAAGGTTGACTCTAATAACCTAACCTACTGGCCACGTGGATATCGGAGGAGACAGCATCCTGGGCAAAGGCTTGTAGATCAGAGCACTGTCTCGGGTACTCAGGGAATGGGGAGTTGGCAGGTGGGGCTAAGAAGGAGCAAGAAGGGAAGATGAGGTTGTACTTATAGGACCACGAAATGTAGCACTGTTACATTAGGAGACCACGACACCAGCAGCGTCATTATCATTGCCCTGGGGATTGAAGCCCAGGGCTTTAACATTCAACTATGTCCTCAGCCTCCAGACACATTTCCCCCTACTTTTTATTTTGAGATAGGGTGTTGCTAAATTGCTAAGCTGCTCAAACTGGCCTCAAACTGCCTCAAGCTCTCAGGTATATAACTCCATTTCACAGATGAGGAAACAGGGGCAGAGGTAGGTGATATCTTTTGCCCCAGGTGACATGAAATCTAAGTATTAGATCTGAAAATAAACCTATGTGCGCCAAGGCCAGAGCTCATAAGGCACACTAAGGATCTCCCAACATGTACAAAATCACGAAGCTCTGTGACATCCTCCTGTATCCACCAAGGAGCCTGGGTAGGATTCTAGACTCCAAAAGTGAGCTGGAAGGAACCCCCCAGAGACCTAACCCCTGGTGCACTAGAAGAAATAAAGGATTCTGCACTCAAGTCTGGGTCTTCCTCTCCCTTACTGGGTGACATAGCTTTCTGGATGCCCTATCTTCGTGCATACAGCAGACAATCCCTCTACCTTTTAGGGCTGTGCAAATTAAGTGAAATGATGGGCTCACCAGGGCCTGACTGGCCCTATCCCTTCCGTCTCCTTCCCTAACTTCTCGCAGCTATCATCACCGATCGTCCACTTCCAAGTGCAATGTTGCTCCAGACAAAGAGAAAGTACCCTATGGACAGCGTCCACCCTTGCCATCATCTGTCCAGTGGGGAACTGGGTCTCCACTTCCTTGCATCCCTGCACACGGTGAGCCCAACTACCCCACAGGACTCAGGGTCTGCTGCTGCAGGGCCCTTACCCACCTGTCACCAGCTAGGTCCCGCCATAGCTCACAGCTCTGTTTAAAATGCTAGGCACAGCTTAAGAGCTTAACAAATAGTCACTACTACTACTACTACTACTACTACTACTACTACTACTACTACTACTATTCACAGTATGAGTAGAATGGAATGTATTTCCATCAAAAACAGAAAGTTTGAACAGATCTTGGTAAGGGAAACCGCGGTGACGGAAAGAACACTTAGTTCACAAATTTGTCTGGCTGCAACAGGGATGCAAAGAGGCCACAGAGTAACTGTAGCGGCAGCATTTAGACAGCGGCAAAGCATCTGCACGGGGGAATGGGAGGCCTGAGGCAGCACCTAGATCGGACCTCACCTCTTGACAGTCCCAGCAGTCAGGTGGCGAGTGCAGACACACAGACTGAAGGGGCCTGGGACACTGATTAGTTTAGAAACAACTAGTATCAAGTATACAGCCACTGAATCAGGGAAGGGATTTTCCTATTTAATAAAAGCAAGAGATTGACCTTGGTAGTATGAACTTTATCTTGGAAGCATAGGAAAATCCATAAGACATAAAAGCCTGGCACACAAGAATTGAGAGACATGTGGAATGGGAAAAATAAGACCAAGTTTTAAAAACACAAATTTGACACTCCAATTAGACTTATTAACAGGAACGAGACTTTTCTTCTTTGCACCTCATCTCCTTTGTTGAGTCCCAATTTCATTCATTCCTGGTTCATTTATTTTGCTCTCTCATTTCATTTTCCCTTTTTTCATGCTCCACTCCCTGGTGAGCAGGGACACAGGGCCCAGAAAGTTTCTGGAAAGTGAAGGAAAGAAAGCCAAGGCAGAGGCCGCAGACAGCAGGAGCCCAGCACCTGGGCTGCCACCGAGTCACACTCCTCCACCCCCCCACCCCCCCACCCCTCCATCCCCTAGGAGTAGGTGGCCGATACCTGTGCCAGGTTCCATTGTGACAACTGACTGGAGCAGCAAAGATGAAAACATCTAATAGGGTTGAGGAAACTACCCACAAGGAAGCCAGGCTCTTGGGTTCCTAGGTGGAGAACAGAAGTTTTCACAGCTGGATCCCTCTGCCAACACTCATGGCCAGGGCTGAGGGGGACCTGCTCTTGGGCATCTCATTCCTCATGGAGACAACGTGGTGTGGGGTGTGTGAATGTAAGCGTCACAGGACGAGGCAGACCATCTTCCTCCCTATGGGGAACCCACTGCTACACAGCAGCCCTGCCAGCCAGCAGATGAACCTTAATGCATAAGCATGTACATCTGGTAGGAGACGGCTGGGCTTCCCCAGAGCCACTGCTTTGTCGCTACCTATAATGTAAAGATCCTGACATCAGTGTTGCATGGGGAGTTGGAATGACGATAAAAAGGACAGAGAGAGATGAAGCAAGGTTCAGACCAAATGTAGTGAGGGACAAAATGGGAATGTGACTGAGGGTCCTGGGTAGGATGGAAGCCTTCAGCCAGAACACAGACACGGCATCCTGCTCACCTGCTCCCGAATACAGGCTTGTCCTGCTCCTTGGCTGTAAAGGACTGCCTGAGCAGCTCTCCTTGAAAGAAGAGCGACTGTCTCCATTCTGACTGAGCCTGACCCTATTCCCTCGTATTGAAATGTACAGAGCTGGCTAGGACTTCTCATTACCCTCTCAACTGGCCTTAAGCAGTGTGTATTGGTCTAGCCGAGGTGCTGGTGGTAATTTTTGAAGATGGCACGCATGTTTCCCTGATAACAGGATGAAGAGCCAGTGCTCCACGGTGTCAGCTGGGATCCAGCCTCAAGATAGAGGCTATGACTTCCTGGGGCTTGAAAGATTACACATCAGGACTGAAGCACCAGGCCCCCAAGATATTAGATACTATCTCAACAGCATAATACAGATTACTTCTTTTGCATATCTCTGAATATGGTGGAGGTTAATGCAGGTCTCCTAGCTAGCCTAGCTCACAGTGGTCACCTTCTTTCCACAATTCCCTTCAGTGCTCAACTTCTTCTCACAATTCACTTTTGCAAGCCACGCCCCCTCCTCCAGTGAATAAAACCTGAGTGCAGGCCTGGGTCACTCTCTTTGTTCTGGAAGCCACTTTTATGGTTGGACCTAGGGCCCCTTGGCTCCCCAGTAATTATATATATATATGTTTTAGTGTCTTTGTTATTGCCATGGATTGAACTGGGAGTGGTAGATTGGAATTAACTTGGCAGAATTCCAACAGCAGGTTTTAAGGATTGTAAGTTTAGACTTCTTGGGCCAAGACGAGAGCCAGGAAGGGACTCTGACACTTGGCCATGAGAGCATTGGCCAGAAGCACAGCCATCCACACACTGTCCTGAAGACTGAGATGTGGGACATCCCAAGGTACTGCTGGGATATTAGGAAGAACCAGCATATGACGTGTGCCCTGCATGTGATGCCGTTCCTGCTGTTAACTTAGTTAAATCTCAACTTGAATTTCACTTACAAAAAGGGTGCTTTTTACAGGGACACAGGCCCCAGGGCAAGCTGCCCTTTTTTTTTTCTTTTTACATTTTTACTGATTGCTATTTTCGATGGTCTCACAAATAGGTCATTATTAATAAAAACAGGGTCAGCAAGATAGCTCAGTGGACTAAGTGCCTGCAGAGGCTAGAACAGGAAGCGGGGTGTTCAATCCCAGGCACTACCTGCAGTGCAGGCCCTGCCCCTGGGTGTGCTGAGCCAGCGACAGAATCCATGTGTGGTGGTGCGCGCCTATGATCCCAGCACTGGGGAGGCTGAAAACAAGAGGATCACTATGAGTCTGATTTGTACAGTGAGACCCTGTACCAAATACATAATAAATAAAATAAAACAAAACAAAATAAAGACAAATGGAGTTGAGAAGCCCAACTACATGGGAAAACCCAAGCCCTACCTGTGCAAAGACTCCTGTCCTTTCCCCACAGGAAGTGCATGAGACTGTGCAGGCAAGGGGGGGTGGGAAAATCTGTGAAGTCTTGATAAGAAAGCACTTCCATGACCCTTACCCAATGGTCAAGGGTCCTGATTCTTGGCTCCTTGTCTTCTATTAATGGAAACTCCTGTTCTTTTCTTTCTTTCTTTCTTTCTTTTTATGTATTTAGTACAGGGTCTATGGTCTCACCACACAGATTGGACTCATAGTGATCCTCTTGTTTCCAACCTCCTAAGCACTGGGATTATAGGCACAGGCCACCACATCCAGTCCCAGTCATCCTCTCAGAGCGCCCTAGGGCAGGGCAGGCACTGCACACAGGGGATCAAACCCCAGTCTCTGCACCGGTCTAAACAAGCATTTTAGTCTGCTGAGCTATCTGGCCAGCCCTTGGAAACTCTTTTTGTTGTTTTTTGTTTTCTGTTTTTGAGACAGGGTCTCACTATGCAGTCCAGGCTGGCCTCGAACTCGTGGCAATCCTTCTCCTCAGCCTGAGTGCTGGGAATGCAGGTTAGCATCGCCACATCCAGTTCAGAAACTTTCCTTGGAGATCAGGATTCAAAGTTTAACTCTCTTCTGGCTCCTACCCTCCTTCACCCCTCATAAGCTTTGCTGCTGCTGCTTCTCTTGCACCTTCCTTTCCACAGGCTGTCTTCCTTGTTCTGCCCTGTCCACCATCGCCCCACTCCCATTGTCATCATGTTGCAGCTGGTTGTTCCTCAGTCTCATCTACTGCAGAATGCCTGGCCCCTTCCTTGCTACAGTGCTGGCCTTATCACTCCCTGGCCCGGACACCAGCCAGTGTGCCCAGTGCTGGCTAAGGTCTCATGTGTGGATTTGACATCTGGAGCCCTCAGCAACCAGCCACAGGTCTGATGTCCTGCTGCCTGCCCTTGTAGGTGAGGTGCTCAGCTACCTGAACTGCACCATGCCTCTGTCTTCACTGCCCCCAGGCTGAGCTATCCCATCTCTGCTGGTTAAAATCTTGCTAAGCCTTCGGGCTGATCCCAAACATTACCTCAGGTTTTAGCTCTGAATGTGCTCCAGAAGCTGTGTGTATTTAGCGTAGGGGCTTCTGAAAGGTGACTGGATCATGGGGGTGCTATAGGCACCAGTGGCTTCACCCTCTAAGGGGTCCATCACTGGATGTACCACTAGGAGGGGGTCCTAGGTAGAGATGGGTCATGGGGACCTATGTGGGAAGGGAGTATTCTTATCCCTGGCTCCTTCCATCCCTGCTTCCTGGTCCTCATGACATGAGCAGCTGTCTCTACCAGGCCTTCCACTGTACCATGCACCTTCTACCCACTATGGTCTAAGTCTCTAAAAAATGAGGGCCCAAATAAACCTCCCCTCCTCTAAGCTGTGGGTGTTGAGTACTGGGTCTGGGTGAGGAGACAGTGACTCTAACACTATAAGAGAGAAACACTTCCCTTTCTGCTCCCTGATAGCGCTCCCCGCCTCAGTCACACAGCCTCTGCATTCTTGTCATTTATGTGCTCAGCTGTCCTTCCTGTGAGAATCCATCACCCATGAAAACAGGCAGGCTATAATCTCTGAGTCTGATTTTACAGGCAGCAGGCAATGATTCTAGTAACAGAAGTGCTTCCTTGAGTTGCATAAAGAGAAAAGACTCAACTTGGAATTGGTATTTTCCATCAATCATTGATATTCTAATAAATCTCTATAGAATGTGACAAAAACAGTTATACATTTATACACAGAAATTTAGAAATCTAAGCATATACAAAATTGTAGCCACTCAATCCTATGGCATTTTTCCTTGTCTCTTACTCTCTTTTAATACTCTTTTTTGTTTTCTTGTAAACCAACCATTTACTGGAGAGAAAGTCTAGCAATAACTAAAATTATGTTAGAAGCAGCACCCATCTAAAAGACCAGAATGACAGGCATTCCAACCATAGTTTTAATGTTACCCATTGCTATCCTCAGTGTGAAAACCCATTTGGAGGTTATGGGGCCACAGAGGAAAGGGATTGATGATGTATAGTGAGCCTAAGGAGAGTCACCTAGAGAGAAAACATTCTCTCAGGCTTTCACAGAGAGCAAACTGTCCAAGCAATGGCCGTGAATCATCCAGACAGCTGACACTGACAATAGTTCTACAAAGCACTGTACATGGTTTCAAGATGTCTTAGTTACTTTTCTCTCATTGCTGGGACAAATACCCAACACACAAGCCTAGAGGAGGAAATGTTTATTTAGCTCACAGTCACTGGAGATTTCAAGATGCTGTCCCTTCTTTATAGGGTCTGGAGGAGAGGCTGGGGCACTACCGTGTCCAGGATGACTCACTCCATACCTATGGGAGACCACTGCCTGGAGGAGGGGAAACCTCTGACAGCGTGTGCTGTCAGTTTAATGGTTTGTGCCTCTCTTGGCCATGACCCCACAAGCCCTGCCCCTGGGGCCATGTGCTTGACAGCCCTACGATTTACATGAGGCTTTGGGGGGACAACTTGATACAAACCACAACACAAGGTAAATCCTGAGGGAATTTGGCTGACCTGGGGAGATATAAAAGTTCCATGTTTTGTTATACAAGTCTTGCTTTAACTTGCTCTTAACCAGCAGGAAAGTTTAGCCATGAGGCCTAAAACGTAAAGCTAGATTAGTATGGTGAGCTGTAAAAGGCTTAAATCAACAGCTTCTGACATTGCCATTTCTGCCAATAACCCACTGCAATTATTGGATACTGAATTATGTATACAACTACTTTCTCTTAGTTCAATGAGAAGAAATTTTTGTACCAATAATGACTAGAAAAATTATCCTGTCTACATCCTGTGCTTTGAGTAACTACTACGAGGATAACAATATGCATTGTATCAATTATTGGGAATGTACTACTAACATGTTTTTAAACTGTTTCATTGCTATTTCTTATTAAAGGTAATAAAAAAAAAAATAAAGAGAAAAGAGCTGTGTGCTAGCCAGGGAGAATGAAAAGCACCATGACGTTCTGTGCTCCTGCACACAGCGACTTAACATGTAGGTCCACTCAGGACTGTTTCTGGGGATAGTTTTGGTTGTCATAACTGGGAGGTGCTACTTGCATTCAGTAGACAGAGACTAGGGATACTGCCAGCCCCCTGTCAAGGCCTAGGACAAGCGCCATAGCATAGAACTTATCTAGGCCAAAGGGTCAACAGTGCTTCTGCTGAGCAACCCTGAATTAATGCTCCAGGGGCATTATGAGCTCATGGCTGAGCTGAAGAAACTGAGGCACAGACAGATGGTGTGTCTTTCCTCAGGTAGCACAGTGGTTGAAATAGAGCTGTATTCCAGTTCCTCAGTTCCTGGCTTGTATTTTCCTCTAGATCATAATGGACCTTTGCACAGGGCAAGACCCAAGAAGCACTGGAAGGGACACAAATGCTATCACTACAAGGCTTGCTGGACATCAAAGTGACCACAACAGTGGGGCTGGGTAGGACAACTGGGCCTACCAGCTCCTTCTCTGAGCCTCCCCTATGTACATTTTCTCTCTTTTTCTGGTACTTAGGATTGAACCCAGGGCCTTTCCACTGGGTTACACACCCAATTCAGTTTTGAGTTGAGGTCTTGCTAAGTCAGTAAATGACCCAAGCTCGGCTGGACCCTTCTGCTTGAGGCCCCCACAGACATACCTATAATTCTAGTATTCTGGGAAGCTGAGATAGGAACATTATAATTTCAAGACTCTCAGGCAATTTAGCATCCTAGTATCTGGATAGAAATTTAGCAATTGTCTCGGAGAGAAAATACAAAAGGGCTGGGATGTAGTTCGGTGTTGAATGTCTTGGGAGGAAATGGAAGGAGTTAACAATGAGCCATACCTAAGCTGTGGGACAGGGGGATACGTATAGTCTTTCCATCTTGGTAGAAGCTGCTAATTTCTATGGATAAAACTTTGTGCTGCAATCTGAAGCAGAAAATCAGGAAGGGTGTTAAAGCTACCAAAGCAATCCTGCCCAATTTTAAAAGTGTGTCACCAGCTATCTGCACAGTAAATGCCACAGGTTGTAGAGACTGCATGTATTTTCCATCACTGTGAAACAAGACCTATGAAAGGAGCATTACATACATATTCAGTGACACCCTTCCATTACATCACTGAGTGATGTGGGAATTAATGCCATTCACAGAAGTAACTGATAGGTGTTTTGGGTCTTCTTTTTCTCTGTAACTTCGAGATGGCCTCAAACTTCCCTTCTCCTTAGCATTCACAGCAGGAAGATTTTGACACACTGGTCTTGGGCACTGACAGACAGGGCCCAAGCTCAAGACCTGGTGGTGTAAATTCCAAGTCATGGAATTTTCATGCCGCAGTTTCCCTATCTATAAACAGGGATGCTGCTGCTATTTATCTCTGCAGGGTAACTTCAGGATCAAGTGAGGACTTGTGAAAGGCATTAAACAGCATGCATGTGGAGTAAGCTGCACATGAAGGTTGGCCACTGTGCCTGTAAGAACATGTCTACAGCTGTCTGCTAGCCCTACATGGCCCAGTTGCAGGAAGGTCCCTCCACTTGCCCCGCAGATGAGCTTCAACTGTTCTTCTCTCTTGCCAAATCATTCCACCTAATCAGACTAAGTTCATGTTTGCATGAAGTCTCAAAGTTAAAAAACCACTTGCCTCTAGCTATTTTTTGCAAAGGTAGCACCATGAGAAACATATCAACTACATGAACCTGGAAGCTCAGCTTTGCTACTTCTGCTCCTATTTTCCATCAGATAAGCAAAGACTCCACTCACAGCCCCAGTTCAGTGTGATTGGGCTGAATCCCAGCAGTTGCTCATTTCCCAAGATGGACCAAGTTGACAAGACAAGTGTGGAAGGATGTGGCCGCCCTGTTTATGGCTCCTGGTACGTGTGCAGCCAGGCTCCAGGGATCAGCAGTATGGAAAATATGGCTCCAGGGAATTGGAATGCCCATGGAGGAGAGAAGGTGTGAGTGATTAAAGAGTTGGTGTCTCAGCAGGGCCAGGGGTTGCAGGCACTGGGGACGGTACAGTGACTGTCCTCTCACTGAGAAGAAGATTTCCACTAGAGACTGGACCCTAGCATCTTTTTCTCAGCTTTCTCAGTGGGAATAAGGGCTGACCTATGTGCAACTGCGTGTCCTCATCCACAGCGGCGTGGCAGCACCTGAAGCTCAATCTGACCCCTCTGGTCTCCCTCAAGGACTCTCAGAAAAAAAGACACTTGTTACCAGCAGGTAACAAGTATGTCACCAGTAGGTGACAGCAATAAAGCCCAAGCCACAAGACGTCTTTGTTTCCTATTGTTTGGTCTTCCTCAAACTCCACCAATTTCTATTACCAAGGATTTATCAAAACATATGCAACATTTAAATAATATTTGTTTGTCCAGCTGAGCAACCCTGGATAAAAGAACTTAACTATAACATGGGACACAGAATCTGAATTTCAGAGCTCAGTCTTCCAACATCTACCCAGTGTCCATTTGATTATGGAAGGTCTTTACCCAGCATGGACTTTGGGGTCCAGGCAGTGACCTTTCCCCGTGGCTTCCTTTAGTTACAGCAACTTCTCCTCATCAGATGATTGCTCTCCAGTGCGTTGCCATCACAGTAGTCCTGGGCCACAGCATCTCTGCTGTCAACATTCTCATTTGTCGAGCGCTGACCCATGCCAGGCACTAGCTGCCTTTCACACCCATCACAGCTCACAAGTTCCATGTGTTATTTGCATTTTTCCAAAGGGTGACTAAGAATCAGCTGGTATCTGAGCCATGTCTGAACTGTGGATTTGCTCGACTCCCACATCACTGCTTTCTTCACTAGGCCCCTCCCCAGGTTGAGCGGAAAGGACTTTGAGAGCATTCCCCAGGCTCACATAGGTCTCCTTGTTCCACCCCTTCAAGGTGAGAAGGGAAAAATGTTCTACCTTTCCTTTTGGGAAAGTAAGCCACAGCAGTTCCATGCCCATTCTGTTATTCTCAGAGCTTCCTGAATGAGTGTGCCTAGGACATTATCCATTGGCACCAATGGGAACATAGGGGCGTTTAACCCAACGTTCTCTCCTTGCGTAAGAAAAACCGTGCCTGGATGAACAATTAGTGGCACAGGCAGGAAAGAACCCAGGTGGTGTCTAGGGCTGAGTACCCTATAGCTTTTCCAGATCATTCTACAGTCCTGAAGAAGTTCCTGTTTGAGAAACCAGAACATTAAAAGTAAAAAAGAAAAAAAAAAAAAAAAAAAAAAAAAAAAAAAAAAAAAAAAAAAAAAAAAAAAAAAAAAAAAAGGCATAGTGACTTTAACTGAACTGGCTTAGAACAGAGCATGAAAATTTGAGAACTCAGTAGGTCAGGCCAGCGGTCACCACCTTCTGTTCTGTGCATGAGGGGGACATCATGAGAGGAACAGGAACGTCTAGGAGGTCCATCCACATTAACTATAAAAATCTAGGAAATGTCCCCAGGTCATCCCTTAATGATCCAGTTTATATCTGTCATCTGCGATTCTCTCTAAAAGTTCATTCCTAGGATTCTATTTATAATTTCAGACCATATTGCATCTCAGGGAAGCGATTTCCACATTTACTGCCTACAGCGCAAAGCACTACTTCCTTTTATTTGGCCTAAAACTATCAAGCTCTCTAGGTCTGCTCAGCAGGACAGGATGAGAAGCCATTAACATCTTTCACCTGAAGAAGTCTTTTTAAAGAAGCTAATTAAGTCTACAATGAAAACAGGTATAATACTATGCAAACACATTAATTAGGCCAATTTTGAGGCTCCAAGTTCCTTGAAAAAGTTTAGCCCATTTGCAAGGACTTCCTTCCTTCCAGATGGCTGCCGGCAAGAACCTACTTCAGGAGGCATTTTCTTTAGACACTGTATGGGCACGATTTATAGCTAACCCATAAGAAAAATGGAAATCAGGACTGAGGAGCATAAATAGGTAAAATAGAGCTAAAGTGTAATGGTAATGACATTTTGAAAGAAAAAGAAAACCTGCTTTCAAAGTCCAGCATTCGGGAAAAGACTCTCAGTCATGAGGTATTTGGGAACAGCCTACCGACTCTAATATCTGAAGTGGGGAGAACAAATTGCAGGGGTCACCATCTGTTTAAAGATTTACATTGTCTGACCTCAGTGCTTCCCGGCCATTGTTGCTTTTCACCAGCCCAGTGGCATGGGACATATCATGTGGAAGCCATCTCCTCAAATACACTGAGGCAGCACAGACACACAGTGTTCTTAGGTTTCCTCTTGCAGCTGAGAGAGGGATGCAGGAAAAACCAAGCCAGTGAGAAATTCCAACGGGGACAGTTTCCACCAGGGTCTCAGTGGTTCTGGATTCATTTTCCCACTCAACATAGGCCCAGGCGCAGGATATTGAACTTAACACCACAACTCTGTCAGGTGGGTGGGGGGCAAGCCCAGGTCTAGGTGTGTTTCCTCTAAGGGGCCCATTCTGTGTGTGTTCTACAGAGAAGGTGCAAAGGTTAATAATCTAAGTATTTCAGAATCGGTAGAGACAAAGCCTACTATTCAAAGTTAATTTGTTATATACTAAGAAGGGATCTAGTCTCCTAAGACCTTGGAAAACCCAAGAATCTAGCATACACAATTTGGAGTAGAAAGAATGAGGAACATGGCAAAATCTTTTCAAAGGCCTTTTTAGGGGACTTGTCACTCACCCATACTCTAGGTGTGCTCAGTGCAGCATATTAACCAAGCCCTGCCAGTAATCTGCTTGTCTCGGGACCAGCTGGGCACTTGCAGAGCACACAGAAGATGTAACAAGACTGAGGATTCTGATGCACAGAGGGTGTCGGAGACTTAATAAGAGTTCAGTCTTTTAGCAGTGCCTGAATTCACAGCATGGCTTTTCCCAAGAAGCTCCAAGTGCTTTAAAGATGACACATTAATCTTCACAGAGCTGGGGTAATGGAAAGCCTGAGCCTACAGGGACAGGTGCGAGGGTCACGGAAGCTGACTTCTGGCTGTGTGCTGGCTCACAGAAGCGGATCAGTGACGTGAATAGCAGAATAGCCATCTCTGATGCCTCATCCATCAGCTCTCGCTGCTAGTGTTAGATAAACTAGGACCCCTCCTTCTCTCAATCTCTGTGTCACTCCTTTTAAATAAAGCATCACTTTATCAACAATAGCAAAGAGTAAAGAAGCCAAAGAGCAGATAACTAAATGGGGACAGCAAAATCTGCCAAGAGCAGAGTGCAATGGGCTCATGGAAGGTAATGTTATGGGACAGAAAAAAAAAACTGCCTCTATCCAAGGCCTCAGGCCATCTGCCTTGGATGGTGTAGCTGCTGAAGAACAGGTGTGGCAAACCCTGTGTGGAGGTGCATGGTTGTAACCAGCTACTTGGGAGGCTGAGGAAGAACACTCCCATGTTTGAAGCCAGCCTAGACAACACAGCAAGAACTTGTCAAAACTATAGGGTGGAGTGGGGGTGGTAGCTCAGTAGTAGAGTGTTTGCTTGGTATGTGAGCCAGCCAACACAATGTGCTCTGATGGTCAGTGGTCTAAGCTCCTGTTCAGTCTCTGGAGAGGCAGAAGACCCTGACACTTTGTGGGGAGCTCCGGTTCCTGTGAGGTCTGCCCAGTGAGTACACCTGAAGTGCATGTTATTGTTGGGAAAAGTGGCTGCTTGCTTTGTTCCCTACCTCATCATTGTGTCTACTTACACGTAAGGAAATGAGCTCATAACGGAGAAGAATGGGGCTTGAACCCAGCCAGACATTCTCATTCTCGTCTGTTACTTTTCCCACTGATTTCAGAAAAACAAAGATTCTAGCATGGCCGATGGAGAGAGCTTAGGATCGGAAGAGGGGACTGGTTTCCTATGCTCAGAATGTTTAGACTGGAAAGGAAGTGGGAGAACCAGTTGAGAGATGGCAAGCGAGTTTATGTCACATGATAACAGTGACGTTCTGCAGGGACCACTGGCATGTGGTAACACCATGCTGAGGTATCTCTGTGGCTGTTACTGGTGGGAAGGTGTGTGGTGCTCAGATACCTGCCTGACACAGGCACGGGAAGGACTATCGGGACCACATTTTCTTTTCCTGGTCCAACCTACTTCATAGAAAATAAAATTAGGTATCAAGTAACAGATGCATTTGAAGTTGCACAGCCAGATGTCAGTGAATCCACAACTCAGGACTACAAGCCAGAGTCCTTTTAACTTTTCTCACTATTATGTTATTTTGGTCCTAACATGAGTCGCAGCTCTGTAACTGTTGACAGATGAGGTCTCTGTGACTCAGTCTCCTTACCCACAGGTGAGATGGAGTAATTCCTACCTTATGTATCTCAGAAAATTGCTGACAACCACATGAAATGTCTGAATCCCAGGCCAGTGAGCTCCCAGGAGGATGACATCCTTGCTACTCACCATCACATCACTGACGTGTGAGAACACAGGAACAAGGATGGATTTTAGGAGGCTGGGGCCTGCAATTCTGCTTCAATTCCACACCTGTAGGCTTTGCCTGCGCACCTGCATGTATAGGAGAGGGGTGTATATGGGGGATTATGGCTACAGCAGAAGCAGAGCCCAGGCTCCCTGCAGGCAGCTGCTCCCAATATGTTTTGGGAGGGAGTGTGCAAGACTTCTGTTCTCTTTTATCTCTCCTGTCCTGTCCTACTCTCAGGAGGGTGTCCCTGACCTGGTCAAGGAGTATGAACTTGTCACTGGAGCCTGGGATTCTGACCCTAGACTCCTACTTCCTGCAAGAAGAGGCTGACAGAGCCGAGACACAGTGAGGCTGGCATGCCTAGGTCTCTAGCTGTTCCAGTGTCTGCCTCCTTCACTTTCTGCTATCGTGCTTTCATTGCTCCCTCAGCCGGGTTTCCCATTCCCCATGATCCTTCTCTCTTCAACGGCAATAGCAGTGGTCTCCAAATCAGTCAATTCCCTGGACCTGCAGTGCACATTTCTGAGCAGTGCTTCTTGGTGCTTTCCATAAGAACAGCTGACTGCCGCTCCCTTGATGAGAAATCACCACAGAGCAGAGGGCATGGTCTGGGCAAGGGTGTCACAACAGACAGATCGCCCCTGTTAACTAGCCTCAGACTCACTGGATTGTGGGACTACAAGGAACCACCAAGGTCACTTAAATTAACAAGACACTGGAAATGGATTCTTAGCAAACACATCCTGGAACAGAAGAGAACTAGAAAGCCCACATGCAGCTCATTTTGCGGATCCGAGAACCTCCTAGACATGGCGTTTATGGCTACTCAGCATTCACTAGAACACAAACTCTACAAGGGCAAGGATTTGGGGGCAGCTTTCCTCAGTGCTGCCTTGGGACTTCCTGAAATAGTGCCTGACATGTGGCAGCCACTCAAAAAATATTTACTGAATGAATTAATAATTGGTCTTGTTTATAGTCCTTGGGGTCTTTCAGAAGAATCTCATCCTTTTTGTCTTCTCCATGACAGCCCCTCAAATAATCCCAGGCAGCTGTCGCATTCCCTGACTTATCTCTCTCCCTGACGAAACATTTGTGGTTCTCTGAACATCATGTGAAGAGTACCCTGTGGCTGGTGGGGCACTCTCCCAGTGAGTTCCAGAGTGCAGAGCTCCAGGAAACACCAGAAGTGTTTCTAGCTAGTCCTGGCTCTCATTTTGCAGATAAACCAATGGGGGTCCATAAAGGAACACTGTTAGAAGCAGAAATCTGAGATGAAGGCCTTACCCTGTGGGTGGGAGACTGACCAACAACCAGGATAGCCTCTTAGAGGGGCCCTAGGATGCAAAAAAAAAAAAAAAAAAAAAAAAAAAAAAAAAAAAAAAAAAAAAAAAAAAAAAAAAAAAAAAAAAAAAAAAAAAAAAAAATGTGTAGGCAGAACAAATCCCAAATCAATGTATTTCTCTCTGCTTGATGTTGTCCATAGAGGTAGCAGAATTCTAAAGGAAGTAAAACCCAAATCAAACTGCTATAACTTCATATGCATTTTTTAATACTGGGAATCAAAATTAGGGCTTTGCCTGCTGTCAAATTATTCACTCAACAAGTACTGAAAAAATGTGCTATGAACTGCACTGGGTTAAAGGGATATGGAGATGATAAAGAGATGTCTCTGTGTACATGACATCTAGAATATTATCACATGGCTTTAGTGATACAAAGAACAGAGGGAAGGCAGAACAGAGGCGAACGGGCCTATACGTCAGCCTTGTGGAAGAATGAAGGCTTCCCAGAGGAGGGGACAATGTTTGAGCACCTGGACCACTCGCCTCTGTAAGGTTTGCTGCCAGCCTTATGTGGGATGCAGTGGGCAGAAGGCTACAGGCTCCTTCACTAGACTGCGGAATCCCAAAGGCTGCTCTCCCTATGGACAGGAGGAGCATGGCACAGTCTTCAGAGCAGAGTGTTGAAGAGCTGTCTGAAGGCTTCCCTTTCTATTGCTTCCTTATGAAGGGCTAGGTTGGCCTGTTCTGCTCTGGGGTACAGATAAGAGACTTGGCTCTCCTGGATGTGAAGACAGTGGCAGCCACCTTGGAGGTGGGATGTGATAATGGCCATGCAGGATGAGGGGGAGGCTGGAAGGAGGCCTCAACAGACCTCTTTAGAAGACTGAAAAAGTAAGCAGGAAAAAAAAAAAAAAAAAAGATTTCAAAGCACACATGCTTCTAATCCCTTCCAGCAGGGTTAGTCTCCTCGGTGCTCTGAGGGAACTTTCTAGAAGGTGCCTGGAGGAGAAGTCCCATTGCTCCTGACCTCTGCGCCCTCAGCATATTCACACAAGCCAGTCTTCTGCCCACCACTGGCACCTAAATACTGCTGCTGTGATGGAGAAAGGGGGAAGGCAACTTATTGGGAAACAGTGAGTCCACCAGCATGGACTGCACAGTGAGAACAAACACACGAATCAGACTCCAGACACTATTAATGGCTAGGAATTAAAGATAATTCTAAGAAACTAGGTAACAGCTCTCAGAGTTTTGCATCTTAAGAATCAGCAGCTAGGGCCATGTATAAAGCTGAAATCTGACTTGACAGAGCCAGAGAAGGGACAGAGGCACCATCACTTGCCCGCGGATAGATGAGAATTCTGACCTGTAGGAGGCCTCTGCCTTTTGCTAGGCCTCTGATGCTGAACAAGTTGTCATGTTCTGCTTTGGTTTCCCTTATCACAAGCATTAGCATAAGCAGCTGACTACCGGCAAACAGAATGGTTCCCTGTGGTTCTCAATGAAAATTCTTAATGATAAAGCACAACGAAGGAGCCTTTTTCAGGGCACAGTCTTTATTCATCTGCTCACTGGCCCACTACTGTCCATGCTATGCAGAGGAGGTCTTGATGTTTCTGAGGTAGCTTTCACAATTGTGTTCACTCTTAACCTTGTGAGGTAAGTATCACTATAGCACATCCATTTTTTAGCTAGAGGGACTACAGCTCAGAGAAACTGGGCAACTTGCTCAGGGCTCACAGCTAACCAGCCTAGCAGCAGCTGCAGGATGGGCTCAGACAAAAGCCTCTGTCGCCAAAAGCAGCTTCATCAGAGAGGCAATAGGTGTTTAAGCGTGTGATTTTAATGTGTCGGGAATTCTCCCTGACACAAACAGCTGGGCCGGTGAGCAGGAGGTACCTTTACAAGGGCTGACTTGCTAGTGTGTTGGGGACAACGGTGGGGAAGGCGTGCAAGTCTGATCTCTGCCCTCCTCATCTCTAACGGGAGAAACAGGTCCTCACGTATCACCACAGTGAGACCCATGGCTGACGGGCCGAGCCCCTGTGTTGACAGTGCAGGTTTGGGAAGGTGAAAATCTCTGTGAGTTTGACTCCAGAGCAAGATACTTATCTAGTAAGATACTCCTTCCCTAGCCATACAAATCATCATCATCTAAGACAGTAGAGTGTTCCTCCCTGTGTATACGCATAGCTTTGAAAGTTTTATGTCTGAGACAGTTTTTAAGGCTATTATAATTGAATGGTTTCCATGTGCTGAGCTGGGCCCATAATGGGACCCTAAAAAGTATTTGTTAAAGGAATAAACACAGGATCTTCACAAATGCCCTCTGGGGGTGGCAGGTTTATCCTCATTTGACAGAGGAGAAGTGTGTTCCAGCATGTAGGGCTGGAGGAGCACAGCACTGTGGGCCAGGGACACAGTAAGTGGCAGGCAACTGGCAGCCACCTCTGGCAATCTTGATTGCCCAGGCCCTGACAGTCAGTACTGGAGTCTGAATGCGCAGAGGCAGGACACAGGTAGCTTATCCTGCCCTGAACCCCTGAGGAAGGATGCTGCTCGCACTGCATGATGGGGCAGGGGCAGGATGGCTGGGCCAGCAAAGCAGCGGTGCTCTCTCTGTGTCCAGTCAGGGTCTGCCCACTGCAGGAGGTCCTGGCCTGGCTGTTGAGGTGAGTGGCATGGTGGTGGCCACCATGCTGTGACCCAGAGTATTTCTTCGTGGAAGAGCGTGGCTATCCACAAGACCGGCTGAGTACCCAGTGGATCATAAGGGGGGACTTGCAAGGGGAAAGGATGATGAGGGCAGGTGTTAGAGTGCAGTTAGCATCCTAGTGTCCTGAACAGCGCAGGTCTATCACAGCCTGTGACTCTGTCTCTAGAAATCGACTTCCCGCCTGAGGCTTCACCAGATGCCCATGTCTTTTGCGGTGATCTCTGCCACCTAAGGAAGACAACGCAGCTAAGGTGTAGGTGGGGCATCAGAGGAAGCGTCAGCCCACAGGGAAGTTCGGTATCAGGCATGGTGGGTGCCTGGCCCTCTGTTTGAAGGGCTTGGAATCTAGCTGGGAGGACAGGCAGACCTCTTATACACCAGGATTGACCCAGAAAATGAAGAAACTGCTTCTGCTTATGATTGGAGGAATCACTGTCATTACCTTAAGTATGTGTGTGATGCTCCATCTCGCTAATCAAATGATAAGTTCCCCCAAATGGAGCCTGGTCCTCTAATAAGCCCCCACCCCCATGGCTGTAGCACACCAGAGACACCGAGGCCCACTGTCTACATGAAGATGTGTGGGCAGCTGGCTGCCAAAGTGGGTTACTCATAACTTTTACGGAGCACTGCCAGCCTAGGAAGGCTGACGGGTTTGCTAACAACTGGGCCCCTGCCCTGGGCCAGCAGAAGGAAAGTTCCAGTTTCGACATGAGCAGCACTGGTTTCTCAGGTGAGGAGCTTGGTCCAAGGACAGTGGGGTTTTGTGGACAGTAGAAGCGGTCAGGGGAGTCAGCAGTTACAGGTGTAGAATCTGCAGTCACATTGTATGGGCTCAAGTCCCAGCTTTGAAAGCTGTGAGGGTGATGTCTCGGATGAGCCACTCTCCCTGTCTCCGTTTCCTTACCTAGGAGGAGCCACAGTAATAACTGTACCTAAAATAGGATTCTTGGGAAGGTTAAAGGACACAGGAGCCCCAGGGAACACAGAACCATTAGCTGTGGATACACAGAGGAGGCTGGGCCACTGGGAGTGAGGGGGCACCTCAGGCACACGGCAGGGAGGTGTCAGAAGCATCCTGGGAGCTGCACAGGTGTCTTCTAGCAGAAGCAGAGGTGATCCCCATTGGACAACAGCTAGCAAGAGCCTGGAGGCAGCATAGCTAGGAACTGCTGTGATGGGGTGTGGCTCAAGGTCAGGTGTGGATTTGGGGAGGGACAGGGAGACAAGGCAGGTTAGAGGGGCCTCTGGTTCCCTAACCAGAGGTCAGATCACCAGAGGTTCAGCATGAGCCACTCAAGGGTTTCAATTTTATCTTTATGGGGATAGGGCACCTTAGAGGGCTTTTAGTTCTCTGCGTATAAATGTGATGACCAGATTTATATACCAAGATGCCCACTCAGCTGGTGGGGGTGGAAAGGTCATTTGGGTGGCAGGGAGGTCAGAGGGCCACATAGGCAATGCTGGTTAGAGGTGGCCAGGCTCAGACTAAGGGAGAGATGGAGAGGACAGAGCTGAGGAAGATCAAGAGGTTAAATAGGGCAGGCATACACGATCCCCCCCTGTAGTGGCAGGCACCAAGCCCCCATGCCTATGCCAGCCAAGTCCTACGACCAGCACACTGCGCACACAGTTCACCTTGGTAGGGTGTGTGTGCGTGCACGCGTGAGCCTTGAACCCATGGCCTTGACACTAAGCTATGCGCCCAGCCCCCTTATTTTTTTTTATTTTGAAAGAGGGCCTCGATAAGTTGCTAAGTTGCCCAAGCTGGGCCTCAGCTTGCAATCCTCCTGCCTGGGCCTCTCAGACTGACGGGGTGACGGGTGTGCACCACCCCACCCAGCATCATCTCCTTAGCTCTTGCCCAAATCCTGTGAAACTCAGTGTGTGTGTGTGCATACACACGTGAGTGTGTGAACAAGGAGGAATGAGTGCCCTTGGGTGCTGCCGGGCACCTGAGGCAAAACCAGCGAATTCACTTTTGATGACAATGAGAGAGGGAGGGTGGCTTCATCGAGGAGTCTCTAGCGATGAGAATAGCCAGACAGGGGTGAGAGGCACCCAAGCGGGGGATGAGGGGACGGGTGCCTGCCCCATTTGGATTATTTAGGAACCAAACACAGAATCTCCAAATTGCTCGACAGTCTGGTGTGGTAGTGTGTCTGTGTGTGTGTGTGTGTGTGTGTGTGGTGTGGCATTGTGATGGGAATGAGCCTCCAGGAAGGGAGGGAGGGGGCCAGGAATGGGTCTGGGCCTCGTTATGAATGATCGTGATGTGGGTGTCACAGGAGTGAAATCAACAGATGGCGATAAGTGTGTAGGAAATGAAAGAGACAGATTTAAGTCCAGAAGCACAGGAACCCTTAGACTGCTTCTATGCAAGGGAAGCATGAGAACATGAGACGTTTTTTAAAGGATCAGCTCAATTCTGAGCCGTCTCCCTCCAACAGCGGCAGGCAGGGCTGGGGAGGACAGTGGCTGGCGCCATGATGAAGCAGAAAGAATCAGAGAGTACCAGGGCGGGCAGAAAGGGGAGCCGGGAGAGGTACCCATCACCGCTGTGTACAGTGCGCTGCCCTGTCCCCCCACAGCCAAGGAGTGGGTGGCTGTTTCTCTCTCAAACCTTAGAGATTTTCTCCAGCAAGGAGGTGTAAACTAACTGCCTTTAGGGCCAAGTCTTTAGTGGCAGTGGGATGTGGGGCGGCGCGTGAAAGCTGTGGGTAAGCTCTGCCATTTCTTCCTGAGAGGGGACTCCTCTTTCTTCCTGTTCACTATCCCTCGCCTAGAGCCTTCTCTGTGTACATACTCATCTTTCCATAAAAAGGAGGCCCCCTTCGCTTGCTCCCCATCCCGTGATGAACTTTCCTTTTCTTCTAGAGGTGGAATGGGGCTTGAGAAAATCTACCACTTACTAGACTTAACTTTTCATTCAAAAGGACAAATCAGTTCCTTGAATCTCAAACCATGTCATGAAGGCAAGATGGGGAACCAGGAAATGGCATCAAACTGGGTTGGGTCCGCTCTCATGGCGAAAGATCGGCTACCCAGAAGGTTCCAGAGACTCAGGAAGCCAAAGCTGAGTGAACAGGGGGCATCTGTGCCACCAGAGCTGCTCCTGGCAAGCCCATCATTGCGAGTCAGAGGCAGCCCCTAGATCTGACATCACATACTGCCTCTGACGTTATGTACGCTTCCCTTCTGGGCCGGAGCCCAGACTTCCCAGTGTGTGGCTGGCGTCCTGCCTTCCAAGGCAGCCTGTAGAGGCCTGTCGAGGACCGGTGTTGGCTGTAGCTTCCACAGGAAAGAAGGGTTCTCATGGGCAGCAAGAGCACAGAAGGGGCTGCAGGGCTGACGACACTCACCTGCATCTGGGTTGGGTGGAGGAGGGGGAAGGGATGAGTCATGTGTTTCCCCAATTCCCTTTTAGCTGCTTTATGACTCTAACACCACAGTGCATTATCTTAGAGAGCAAGCAAAACCTCCAGGCACGGGTCTGTACATGATCAAGGACAGGCTCAGAAATATTTCTGGCATCACATGGAACCTATCCATACAAGTTTCCCAAATGAAAGGTGACTTTTCTTTGGTTGGCTGCAAATTAAGCTGGCGCTCAAATTCAGAAACTGAATGCTAGTAGGATGATAGAGAGCAAAAATAACAGAAGAGTGGTCAGAAGTACTTTTCCAGCCTTTTGCCTGCTCCTTCTGTCCTTAGGAAAGGCGTGCCACTTCTCAGAGCCCTAATTTCTTCATGTACAGAAGAGAGATGGCACTTCTGCCACCTTCGCATAGCTCCCTTGGTTGGGAAGCAAAGGAAATGCTGTGGATAGAAACACTTCTCTAGGGTCTCTGTGCCTGTGTAAAGGGTGGTCTGGAATCTTCCCTGGGAATAATTCAGAGGATGTTTTAGGCCTTCAGTGCAATGGACAGATGTCCCAGTTTACTGCCACCATCATTTGCACTATCTTTTTGAATGTCTCAAGGATCAATACCCATTTTTCATTCATGGTTTTATGGTACCTGGAACCATAACTATTATGTTTATTTAGGATCTTAAGACATGGTTTTTTTCCATCTCTCAGTTAAACTTGTTTTCATTGCACCCAGTGCCTAAAACAGAAGTTGGCATAAAGGTGAGGTTTAAAAAATGTTTAATAAAATAATTACTGGGCCCGGCAGGATGGCTCAGTGGTCTAAAGTGCTTGCTTAGGAAAGCTTAGGCAGCTGAAGGGACTGCAGTTGGATCCCCAGCGCCACATGCTGCACCAGCCCTGCCCTCAGGGCAGGCTGACCCGGCCATAAAAATAAATAAATAAACAAACAAAAGTTCTGAAGCAAAAAAATAAATAAAAAATTCTTTAAAAAAATAAAAAATTAAAATAAAATAATACTAAGGAGCTGCTCATAGGCTACTTAGTATTATGTTGTTCTCTGGGGAATGAGAGGGATGAAAAATTGTTCTTGGCTACATGTGGTAGGAGAGAACTGTGTAACCCGTACCTGAGCTGCAATCAATCTGAAGTCAGAGATCAACAATGTGAAGGAAAGACATGAAATTATCTGGAGGGCCTGGGGCTACTTATAAAGGACCCAGGTGACTCAGAAAAGGCAGGATGAGGGTTGGGGATACATAATGGGTTAGGGATGTACTTTTAGCTGATGCTCAAACTCAGAAGACAAGAGGTTGGTAGGATGGCAAAGTGGACACATGGATAATAAATCTGAGGAGACATTTCAGTCAGCCTCTAAACAAAGATAGTCGGGCACAGTGGCACATACTTATCATCCCAACCACTTAGGAAGCTGAAGCAGATAGATTTGGAGTTCAAGTTTAGCCTAGGCAATTCAGCAACTTATCAAGAACCTGTCTCACAATAAAAACAAACAAACAAAAAAAAATAGGGGCTACAGATGTAGCTCTGTGCTCCCTGGGTTCAATTCCCAGTAACCCCCACTCCTAAAAAAAGAAAAAAAAAGCAACTGCTTCCTGAGTATTAGTGTCCACTTCATTCTACTTGGTAGAGATTATCCTGGGCTCATGTATTTTTGACAATTTTAGGTTCTTCCCTTCTCACTAGTCAATGTTTTGGCTCAGTTTACCACCTTGTTGTGATAAAGATGAACACACACACACACACACACACACACACACATGCACACGCACACGCACACATGCACACGCATACGCATATGCACACAGCCATCCAGGTCCCAGAATGGTAAGCTCAGAACCACCTCCTGGGTTTGGTTCTTGCCAGTGGGAATGTAGGAGAGCACATCTATGAGAGGACAACAGAAAGAACCTCAGCCTAGATGAGATGCTTAGGGAACTGCTCAGCTCCACAGAGCAAGAATGGCCATAGGGAAGAGTAATTGGGTCAGCAAGGCCAGGACAGAAAGCCTGGCTGTGGGTGTGGCCGGTATGGCCAGAAAGGTCCCAGCCCTCACACATTGCAGTCTCAGAGATGAAAAGCAGGTTCAATGCCAGGATAACAACAACTCCTACCACACATGTGGGGGATCAGTAAGCCAGAGGCAGAGTGAGGTCCTCTCTTGAGTCCAGACAGCTCAGGCCAGGCCTCCTCCAGGAACAGAGACTGAAGGATGACCAAGTGTATACCACTGAGGATGACTTCTAGAGTTTGAGACTTGATCCATGATCCCTGGGATTATAGGTTATAGTACTGATGGGATTATGGGTAGAAGTACTTCTGGGATTATGGGTGTAGCCTAGGGTGGGAGCTAGGGCGGAGAGCCTGAATGTAATATAAAGAGAGAGAGAGAGAGAGACAGACTGGAGCTCTAGCTGTTGCTCTCTGCTGCCCTGTTTGGTTGGCTACTTCTGCCACCATTTTGTTGCTGTTCCGCTGCCATGAACTGGATGCTCTCTGCCCTGCTCCACTCAGCCTTGGGCCAGTTGAATATGGACTGAAACCTCTACGAACTGTGAGCTAAATAAACCTTTCCTTCCTTCATTTTGAGTGTCGGATATTTGTCCCAGCAACGAGCAAAAAGTAACTAATATAGGATGCTTTCAGTGGTTGGAACAATACTGCCTGGAGCAGGGAGGATGAAAAGGCAACTTATGGTGTTGCCAAGGTCTTATTGGTCCCTTGGGTCTCCCTGCCTCCCTGGCCAGGAAGCCCATGCTGGACTTGGAAGAGTATTCAGCACCTGGGTGGGTTCTGTTGTATTCACAGGTTTAACAAAGTCTCACTATTTTTTTCATAGTATGATTAATTTCCTAGTACACTTCCTGGCACATTCCAGATATTCAGTATTTGTCTGTTCTGTTCTATGTTCATCCATTTTAAAAGAATTTAACACAAACCTTGTGCTTGTAGTGTTTCAGACATTATTTTAAGTACTGTATAAGTGTGACTCATTTAATCTTCTAAAGAACTTTATGAAGTAGGACAAATGTTACCCTTTCTTATTGGTGAGGAAGCAGAGGTAGATAGGTTATCTTCCTGAAATTACTCAGCTATTAAGCAGTGGGACAGGATTTGAACCTATGTACTAAGGTTCCTGGATCCATGCTTTTCATATGTTGTCTCACATCAAGGAGAAGTCAAAGGCAATGACATGGCTGATAGCTTGTGAATCCCATGTTCTTCTCCATTGTGGTTCAGTTCTTCTGTTGAACTACCTTCTGAGTTGAACGTTAACAATGGTTCTCTTAATCTGTGACCTACCCAGGAGGCAACCTCAGGGTTTCAAAGGGAGTTAGCTGTGTGGAGCCCCATAACTGGTAACTCAAAAACACAATTCTCTGATAACGTTTTTAGAATTTTTGGCTTATGGATAAAATCTCAAAGCATCTACCACACAGCTGCAGTTTAGTAGTGTCTACAACAGTTTTGTTTAAGAAGTTACAATCATTTGCTGTTGATAGCTTTCTTAAACCCTGCTTAGAATCTGAAGCACATTTTTCTCTTCTTGACAAAGCATCTGTATGAATAATCGTGGTCAGAAGCACAGATTTGGGAATCTTCAAATTTGATGTTAAGCTCTGATTCTAGCACTGTTAAGTGTGGGTAAATTACATGGTTATTTTCCAGGAGCCTTAGTTTCATAATGCATGAAATGGAAGTAATTCAAATTTAAATGAGTTTTAAGTGTGTTATAATTTGTGTAAATACCTAGAATCTCCTATTTATCTTGTTCCTATTAGGTGCTGGGTATCTGCTTTAGGAAAGAATTTGCACAAGAGTCAGGTAGGTGGCTGGGGTGCAACCCAGATTCCCAATGGGAACTAAATGGCCTCTGTAAACCACAGTGCCCAGCTGTCAATAGGGGTCCAGATCATTTCCTCCAATGTAACATAAGCTGGTAACTGTTACTCTTGTTGACTGTCATCTGACTACACAGTGAGTTTCTCATAGAAATGCATTCATAAAAATTAAATTTGACAAAATGTTATTTAAAAGATATTTTGAAATAAACTCCACCCTCTGAAAGTCTCTTGCTTTTTAGATGAACTTAAGTGATTGCATTTACATTTTTTCCTACATATTTTCTTGCTTGTTTTAAATAAAGTAGTTGGCCGAGGATCTCCAAGCCCTTTTCAGCTTCTGAGGTTCTATCACTTTCTCTTTTTCCTGTATCAGCTTCTTGAAAGGAGCAATCAATATAGAATTGGAAGGCAAGTGTGGCCATTTCCTAGCTGTGCAGATCTGCCAAGTCAGCTCAGCTCCCGAAACTCAGTTTTCCCACTTGTATAGTAGTGAACAACAACGGCATCTCTAAGAATGGATACAAAGGGCAGCAGCGCTAGCACCCATGGAAGCATTTCTGTCAGTGCTGCAATTCCGGCTGAGCCCTTTGCTGAAGATTCCACGTTCAGGGGACCCAACCACTTTGAGCTCCCATCCATGCCTTGGAACAGCTCTACACAGGGAATCCCTGTGCCCCACTACCACTTTAACAGTTGGCCTGCCCAGGTGGCACAAGGCACGAATACCTTCCTGGGGGTCCCTGGTAGGATCCTCTACCGTCCTGGTCCCACCTGCTATCTTTCCATGTTCTGCTGGCTTCTTGTAGAGCCATCTGGATGAGAAGGAAGCCAACAAGGTACTGCCTGCCAGAAGCCAAATGCCAGTGCAAAAGGGGCGGGGGGGGGTGAGGTCAGGAAACACGTGCAGGGACACTCAGAGCCAGCTACTGTGATTCTCTGATGCCTCAGGGACCCTGCAACATGCTGTTCTTAAGGAGGGCCTTGAGGCATCTTAGCTAGGCAGCTTCCTCCTGAAGAACCTTCTGGATGGCTGGGGGCAAGCCTGAGCCCTGCACTGTGTACAGGTGGATAACCAAAGCCTACTGCCTCAGCAGAGTACTGTATAACACTCCGAAGAGACCAGGTCTGCTGAGGCAGCAGTAACCATACACAACAGGTCACCTGCTGGACTGCTTGTCCTTGGCCTTGGACCTATGACCCTCACAATACCTTTGCCTTTCTCTTAACACCTAAAAGTTGAGTGCAAAGAAACTTCAACTCTCTTTCTTTTTTCTTCTTTTCTAACTAAAGAGCTTCTAACTAGAGAGCTTTCTTCCCTAACTAAAGGCAACTTTCTTTGAAAGACATTCAAATCAGAAAGCATGGCCAGCAAAAGCTTACTTCTGTTTATATCCAAGAACAGACAAATCTAATAAGCAAACAATAATAAACTAAATTGTCTTGGAAGAATCCCTACTAACAACTTTATTTTTCAATGTACATTTTTAGTTTGCAAAGTAAATCCCTGTGTGTCAAAAATGAAGAAGCAAACTGAAAACTGAAGAGGTTAAGCAGGCATGGTCTCTGAAAGCATACAGAAAACACCACCAGGACTGCGAACAGTCCTACGTACACCAACACAGAGAGGCTTCAACAGATCTGCTCAGGAATGGATAGATCAAGCAGATAAAAAAAAAATCAAGAATAGAGAATAATTCACACAGCACAATTAACAAGCTTGATCCTATGCACATAAGAAATACAGATGTCTTTAAAGCACACATAAAAGGAAGTCAGCCCTACTGTCACATTAGGATGGTATGGCCCAGAGCTGAGATTGTGATCTAGTAAGGAAGTTAATTTTCACCAGGGAGCTGCGTGCTGGGAAGATTTACCTCAGCTCTATGCTGGGTCATGTGGGATGGCATCAGAGAGGCAGCGGAATTTGAGGCTGAAAACATCTGCATGAATTATAACAGGTCAGAAGTTCAACATCTATAAATTGGCCTTGCTCTTGAACACTGGGTACTCTCAGCTCTTAAAGACAACCCATTGGCTCTACCTACTTCTTCTAATTATTTGGCTTTAGTTTAACCACAGGTGTTTCTAAGGGAGTATTTTTCAGGATCTTTGCTTTTGGAAGTCAGCATGAAAAAACTCCAGATGGTTTCCTTTTTGTGCAGTCATAGTTACAGGACTCAAATCTAGACCCTAATTCTGAAAACCAGATACTTTAGGAAGCACTCACTGCTGAAGGTAACCTAACAAGGTAACTGCTCAGTATCCTAACAAGGTTTCTTCCTCTCAGAATGAAGACCTGAATGTTGCCCTTTTCAGATCCGGCAGCAGCCCTGCTTTCGTCGCCCAGCAATGGGAGCCTGTAACCTGTGGAAGGGTCTCTAGAAGGAGCCTGTATGGCTACCTGGCTGGTAAGCCATCAAGTAGGAGCTATAAAAGTGGCAAAGAAACCATCCGGGGTTTGTGGTGCTCACAACAACCTCCAGGCTGGCTGCTGCCCAGTGACTGCCTCAAGGGCTTGCCTGTTCAGACATCCTGCAGTTTGCATATAAAGAATTTGCTGCTTCATGCAAAAGGAACTCTGCCTGGGACCTAAGCTTAAAAAAGGGAACAGGAAAGCTTTCCATAGAAGCCTTGGGATGCTAATGATACTTCTTCTTTCTATTCATTTTCGAGAATACGGGAGACGGGGGTCCTTTACCCCCAAATCCACATTTGCTCCTCTTAGTTGACTTTCCTGTGAGGCACATGGTCTACATATGCAACTGTTCCATCTCTGAAGGTACTTTCTGTTGTGATGGAACAAGCCCACAGGTACAGAGGCGGTCCATATTCTCTTGGGATCTGGTTCTCAAAGGCCAGCTTGTCTCAGAGAAATCACCCAGAAGCTCAGGCATGTACAGTGAAGGAGGCCCACTCAGGGTGCAGAAGCCTGCTCAAGGTCCCTGGCTCCCACTGTCTCTTCCCACTCGGGAACTCTATTAGGAGCTGAGTCCACTCCCTCATATCAAGACTAGAGACAGCTTCCCAGCAAGCTTTGTGGCTGCCTAGGTGTGCTGGGCACCAGGAATACCAACAAGAGCAGGCAACAAGCCTGCTTGGGCTCCTCAGTTTCACACCTGGTAGGACAGGCTAAAAGATGTGTGTGTGTAACCTTGTTAGGGAGGCTGGCCATGGCTTCCCTTGGCTCTGTGTGCACCCCAGTGATCATCCTCGTTTCACCTCTCAGGCCCTTCTGATGGTACCAGGAAGATAAGGGCAGTAGATCATGTTCTCCAGCTTCTTTTGTACCCACCCCCAAAAGACTCAGTCGGAATGAGCTGGCCCTCCATGCCTGGGGACTAATCTCCCTTTTCCCTATACTATGCTGGACTCCAGATCCCATGTGCTTGGGAAGTCTTCGACGCTCTTGTCTGAATGTGTTTGGACTTCCTCTCCAGACAATTAGAACTTCGGTTTCATTTCCCCTTTAAGTCACAAGCACTCTTCCCTGAAGATCGCCTGTGAGTGGATCTTCTTTCAGAGAGCTACCTAGGAGAAGCAGCTAGCCAAGTGTGGAGGACAGTGGCTCATGGGAAAAGGGTGGATCATTCTGCTTCTGGGGTGGGGTCTGGCACTGTCTTCTCCATCCCTCTAATTTGGGTAAACCCAAGATGGAGAACCAATCACAAGTTGGAGGATCCATGGGAACAGGGGCCTGGGGACAAGCATCTGTCTAACTCTCTCCAGCCTGAAAAAGGATGACTGGTTGAAGAAAGGCAGGGATCTCCAAAGCTGACAGGCAACTAACTATCTGGATGGACATAGAGACTGCACAAGCAGTAGGTTCTGACAAAGGCAGGCAGGAGCCTGGCAACTCTAAAGAATCAGGCAGCAGGGCTGGCCAGACAGGTGTCAAGAGCCCTGAGGGTTATAGGATTTTAAAGGGCCATGACAGGCAGGTGGTATGAGAGTGAGGGCCCAGTTTGCCTGGGAACCCTCAAAATGCCTTCTCTCCTTCCCCCTCCTCCTGCTTCAAGGAGGCCGTCAGAGATGGCAGGATCCAGGGCAAGCTTTAGGGTGGAAAGGAATACTAGAAAGCAACCACAGAAGGGGAGGGCGCACATCACCATGGACTACATGGGAGGTAGCTTGGAGTGATAAAAACCACAGTGGCATTAGGGCCCTACAGCCAGTGGTTGTGGCATGCTGCCTGCAGGTATGCGTACCCCTCTGCAGTCCTTCATCTGTAGCTGCCTCAAATTCTGGTGAGGGCCAAGCAAAATGCAGGGTGGCTAAAACTATCTTCTTTTGCTCCTCCTTTAGAGTAAGCAGATACAGCACAATTAGACTAGCCTGATGCTAAATTGTCTCCATACCAAAAAAAAAAAAAAAAAAAAAAAAAAAAAAGAAGCAGAAAATAAACAAATAAGTAGAGTGAAACTCAACTAAAAGCCATAGCAGAGACAGAGTCCTCAGGCGGCTAGGATATCCCTCTCAGACTTCCCCCATCTGTTCGGCTTTCTTGGGTCTCCCAGCTGAGCCTTGTTTTCTCGGAGGGCCCCTGTCACCCTCACAATCTGTCATCTTTGATATCATTTGGATCTTGTTTCCTCTGGAGCTGCCAGGGGCCATGAGGATACCGTGCCTGCCTGTGGGCAGCAGGCCAGGAGGCCCATGCCTACCATCCGCATGTGGGCTGGGTGAGAGGGAGGGCAGGAGGGGTGGAGCACAGGGGTCTCGGGTGTGGAGCACCCTTGCCCAATCTCCTTTTCTCCACGCAGCCATCCTCCCCTGGCGGCCAGCCCCTCCCACTTCCTGCCATCTGTGCCGGCTGTCTCTGGGGAGACCCTCTCCCTTCTAGCCTGCTCATCACTTTGTCTGAATGCTGGGAACAGGCTGGTCTCCGACGTCCCTTGGGCTGATCTGTGCTCCTCTCTGTACTGCTGAGGGCTGGGCTCTGCCTGTGCTCTACCCTGCAACCCCTCTCAGGCAGGTGGCCATTTCTGCCTGAAGACCTGCACTCTCAGCAAAGATGGTGGGGACAGTAATGAAGCCAGGAAATGGTGACCACCGACTACTGCTCCATAGACTGAGGTGCCTTCGGCCTGACCCACACAGTGAGCAGTGCTGAGGAACGCTGGACATGGGGCTGCAGGGAGTCAGGTCTGAGTTCCTGCTCTCCACTCATGTGCAGTGTCTCCATCTGCAAACTAGGCAGCTGGGCCAGAGGATTTCCTATGCCACAAACACCTGCTGCGTCCGGGATGATCCTACGACAGATCCACCACTTGCATTTTTGAGCTCTTTGCTCTTTAAATCCTGCTGTGACTGTGTGCTAGCAGCAGTCACTGGTAGGGGTGCTGTGAGGGCAAAGAATACTGACTCGGGCACTTAGACAGTCCCTTGGGTGTGATCCTAAGACCCTGGTCTCATTAGTATCAGATCCTGGCCAGCTGGGTGAGCCAGACAGCTGGGAGGCGAGGAGGCTGGTCATTTCCAATTTGATTTGAACCCTTTGTTTCCCAGATCTCCTTGGCAAGGACAGAAGTAAACACCAGCCAGCCTCCCTAGCCATTTATCCACTGACATATTCACTTGTTTAACCTTTATGAGGCAGTCTAACATCATAAGGAGTCAGTGGGATTAGTGTGATCTGGCTTCTAAATTGGGCTCTGTCACTGATTAGCTAGGCAATGCTGGGCATGTGACCCAACCTCTTTTGGCCTCACTCGCATTATCTCTAATATGAAGAAATAATGGCGATACCTACTACATGGACTATGCATTGGAGGCACGTGGCACTAATTAAGTGCTGGACAGATAGTTTCATCATCATTATTATTAAGCTGCTTATGATTCCATGGGAAGAAAGACAACCAGCATATAGATACCCACCCCCAGTGACAAGGCATAATATGTATCTTCTTATCTGTACATTCTTCATTTTTGAGGCCAAGACAATCTCTCAGTAGGAGCTGGGGGTTTAGCTTTGTGGCACAAATCTCTCACCTTCCATAATGGAGTATTACCCAGCTATAAAGAAAGGAAAACTTGATCTGAAAGGTGCATTCAAAGGGAAGGAACAACTGGGGTGAAGGAAAAGAGAAAAGAAGGAAGAGAAAAAGAAATACATATGTATACACATGGGATAGCTTGGACATTTGTACTGCTGTTTCCTACTGGTCTATTGAAAGAAGCAGTTAATGCTTAATTTTTTTCTCTTTTCTTTTCAATTTGTAAATAATTTTTGACCAATTTTACATGCTTATATCTGGCAATCTCAACAACTAGTTTGAAGACAACAATAAGCAATATAACAATTCTTATTTAATTCCTCTCATTATGTTTAGTGAAATTCTGTAACATTTCTAATATTTTTAACTATCTTTTTGTATTCCCCTTAACATAAAAACCTCTCACCCTCTGGGGGAAAAAGGTGAAATTGGGTTGTGGAAGTTCAGAACAAATTTTCAAGTACAGTGATGTCTTGGTTGTTGTACTCAATTTGTTTTGAATTTATGTACAAACACTGAAAAGTTCAAGAACTAAACATAGTTTTGGTTTTTTTTCTCATAGAAATAGCAGAAAGCCAAATAATTGAGTATGCGGCCCCAAAAGTTGCACTTCTAAGTTCATTTTTCCAAGATTTTAAACAAATTTTGCAATGATTTCTTTCATGAATTCTATCATGATTCCTATAGTTTTCTTCTTAGCTTTATTGTGGGTATTACCAACTTCCTCTGGAGCCACAGTTACAATATTTTATGCAAACAATGCCAAATGCTTTAATGCATTAACATAAGCACTGTATGCTGTCTGGGAGAGGGCAGTGCTGGGACTGAAGTATCACCCCTTGGTGTCTGTGGTGAGATGTGACCCATGACTCACTCTCAGCCCATACAGGTTTTTTCAAGTCAACCTTTCAGTTTGACTATGACCAAAATTATTAGTACCAAGCAGAAGGTTTTTTGAACTTTGCCATTTGGGTAGTAGAAAGTTTGACCTTGGAGCTATTGGACAACTGAAGCATCACTGTAGTTGGGACATTCAAAAAAATCTGTGAAGGAATTGCCCTAGCTCAAGTGTGGAGGCTGCCATTTTGGAATGGTGGCTCAATGGTGGGGTTTTCAGGATAAGGAAGGGTCCTGCTCTTCCAGACCAACATTTCCAAGACCCCTCGGTCTTTCCCTCTCCACACATCCTAGTTCCTGACCTCATCCACCTCCAGAAAAGGCATAGCAACCTCTAATTTGTCTGTTGCCAGCAGCTTTCAGCCTGTCCCTGCCATCACCCATGCTGGCAGTGCTGGCTTCTCTGTCCCTTCAGGATGCTTTGGAGACTGCTGACTGAGGATGTCGATTCACTGCTTTCCATTAGCCAGACCTCTGACAGATTCTGAAGGCCTCAGCCTGACATGAGCCCATGAGCCAGCTGGAAAAGGTCAGGTCCCAGGAGCACAGCCAGCAGAGGCTTCTGGGATGGGACTGACACAGCAGCCCTGATGATGGGCCATCAGATGGCACATGACCTGATTTATTTTGTCTTAACTTGAAAGCCTGAAAATTTGTTTTCTGTTTAAACACATTTAGATGGTCCTGTGTTCCTTCTGTTGTTTTTAAAAACCATAAGTGATGTCCCTAAAGGTGCTTATCTTCTGGCTGACCGAGAGGGCTGATGAACACAGTACTGGACTCCCAACACCCATCCCTGCTTGGCTGACCATGCAGTTGGCACAGGGGGGCATAGAGCTGGAGGTGGGAGGCCAAGGCACCAGACCTGATTCTACCAGCATTTGCCAGGATAACCTTGAGCTCATCATTCAATCTCTTTGGGCCCAGCTTGCTTCTCTAATACAGAGAACAACTGTTGTCCTAAATGTGTTTCATGATAATGTGGTTAGTTACTCAAGGTCCTCTTACTAGTGACAAAATTGTTAAAAGGACTTGGAATAAATAAAATACATCAAAGAGTTTTGGACAAATGACTTCAGGTGTTGCACTCCTCTGTCCCCTTGGGCAAAAACCTATCCAACTTGCCTATGCATGAACACTGTGGCTTACCACCTTGAGCACGGCCCTGCCCCAAGTCCTTGCCTTGGGCACAATGTAGCTCCTTCCCGAGGCCTGGCTGATACTGTGACCAAGAGAGGATGAGGCTACGTTGTAGGCACTGTGCCCAAGGATTAGGCGCAGCCAGGATCCTGCCTGATGCTCAGAGCAAAGCTGGGAGGGTGAGTTCCCAGATGGCATCCCTCCCTCATTCTCCCCTAGAATGAAGGGAAAGCAGCCCTGGTTCTACAGATGCAGAGCAAGCCTTTCCTTGTCTTCTTTCCCAGCTTCTAGTGAAGCTCTGGGGTGGGGGGTGCAGGAGACACTGCATGCCACAGCCCTGCTCCAGTGTCTGTGAGCTTCTCAGCCCAAGGTAGCTGCAGGGCCATAGCTATAACATCCTAGTAACAAGCTGTGTAACAACAAAAATAATGGCATGTTACAGTTAATCTTGTAGGAGACAGAACAGATCTTATTATTGCCCTTTATGTAGAGGCAAACTAGATACTGAGTTGTTATGGGACCTGCCAAAGGTCACAGAGCTGGCACAGGAGCCCAGGTCTCCTGCACCAGCAGTTAGATCCTCAGCTACACAGTGAACAGCTCCAGCAGTTATATCCCAGAGCCTAAGGAGGGAGGAGAGTCCACACAGCTAACATGGCCATCTGGGGGCCTGGATGAAACAAGAATTCTGGGGAGCCAAAAATATGTCCAAGGAGCTGACGTAGAACAAGGAGCATCTTTTACTACAAGAAGGATATCCTAACTCTCCCTGCTCTCCTAAGTCATCCAGCCAAAAAGTTTGAGAAATAATAGATAAATAAGCAGTACCTTAGTGGGTGGCTATCTACTGGGATGCCTTACAGCGCTTAGGCCTGGTGACAGGGAAGCTCCCAGGGCTACAAGCGGAGCCCAATCTAGCAGGCAGAGGGCACAGCGCCTGTGCTCCCAGGGAATGAGCTCCTCAGCACAGATGGCGGTCATTCCTAATGGCCTTTGTCCCCCTCTCCTGCAAAGCTGCAACTCTTACTGCTAATCACCAATGCCACTCATAGGGAAATTTTCAGAGGTTCAGATTCACAATCTCAGTTCCAAGCCATGAGGAAATATGCAAATTAGAGAAAAATGGTATAGCTAAGTTCGTTATTCTTATTTTGTGAGCAGATTCACAGAGCCTCCTTCCTGGGAGATGCAGCTGTCCATTAGAAACAGGCAGCTGTGCACTGAGCCTGCTGAACCTCATGGGCAGGTCTCCACAAGGCTGTGTCTTCAGGGTACCCAGCAGGCGGGAGGCCCATAACTTTACATGCATTCTCTTTTCCAAGCAGCACCTCCCAGGTTCCCTGAGCATTCCCCAATGGCAGAACTTCCCCTTCCCCGTATCACATGCAGTTATACCCTTCTACTGAAATCCAGAACCATCTTAAGTATCACACTGATTTGGACCAGTGAGAATGAGAGGCACGACTTCCTATGTGTGTGTGTGGTGGGTCATTCCACACTGTGGCACCTCTGCTGCAGGCATGAAGGCTCCCACCCTCCCAGGGACCCTTGGTACCAGCACCTGGGTTCTGCCTCTAGGTGAGCATTCGCCAGAGTGCTCTGCTGCTGCTAGTTGCCTGTTATTGTTCCTCTCAACATAGTCCATAATAATCCATTTCTACACTACTGCTACTTCCTGTTTAATATGAACATAAGAAAAGTCCTGGCACCTAGTAATTGTGGAGAAAGGCAGGGTGCTGGTAAGAAGGAAACTACAGAGTCACCCACGTAGGGCCTCTGGTCAACCATGAACTTCTGCACAAGGAGCTTCGAGTTGAAGAGCCCAAGACTGTGGCTATAATGGTGATGACTATACGTCATAAAAACCCAAAGCTGAGCTGCTCTACCACACTAAAATTTTCAAGCACCATCAACATGATAACCAAAGCAGAGCTTCTGTACTTGACTTATCACAGTTGACCTACAGGAACACTAGAGACACTGTTTAAATTTTTATTAAAAATTATAAACATACAAAGCTCAAAATATAAATGCATTTCACACTTAAACTTGGGTCCCTCAACTGACAGAAATGTTCCAACAACAATAACAAGATAGAAACAAAAAACTTCCTCATCTGATCATTTTGGACAAGGGCTATTTAACCAGGGTCTCTGGTGCTGGCATGAATGGAGGGCTGTCCTCTCCCATCAGAGGTCAAGCTGCAGCTGTGTAGAGCACAGGAGGACGCGGGGGCGGAAGGCAAGGCTGATAGTCCCTTTGGGGCTATTCACTGGATATGTGACCTCAGGCAAGTCCTCTGACCTGCTGAGCCTCAGCAGGAACAAGAGCAGCACAGGGCTCCTGCAGTGCATTTCCTCAATCAGCTGCCAGTCTTCTTTCTCTACTTGCCTCATCACAGTTGACCTACAGGCACACTAAAGACGCTGTTTAAATTTTTATTGAAACTTGTAAACACACAAAGCTCAAAACATAAATGAATTACACACTTAAATTTGGGTCCCTCAATTTAAGAAATGTTCCAACAACATTCTCTTTTTTTTTTTTTGAATCAGGGATTAAACTCAGGCCCTTATGCTTGCCTGGCAAGTACTTATTCTACTGAGCTATCTCCCTAGCCCCAGTCTTCTTTCTTAGCCTGGAACTCAACGCCTCTGCAAACCTAGCCCAGGACTTGGCATTTGCCCATACATCTCTGCAGAAGGTCACCAGTACCTTGCACCTTAATGCCCTCTGAGCTTACCTTCTGTCCCTGCTCTTCCCAATCCATTCAGCGTGTCAGTGCACCAGCAGACTAGCACCAGCCACGTGGTGTTTATTCCCCATTTCTTTCTTCTACCTCTTCATTTGTCTCCTCTCCATTCCTCTAGCCCCCTCCAACTCTGGAGTTGTGCTTTATCTCCAGTGAGTTTAATGCTTCTGTAGTAAGACCAGTTAATCCTCTGCTGCTCCTCTTTTGCAGATGGAAGAGATTACAGGCAAAAGGTTTAGCATCTATCCTTCAAGGGCACTCAGGATGTGTAGCAGGGAATTGGATCCCGCTTTCCCACTTGATGCTCAAGACAGGGTCTCAAGTATTTCTGGTTAGAAGCAGCACTGACTTTCTCCAATGCATGAGCCTCCTGGCAAGCATATAATGAAAATGGGAGCACAGGTATTGGTCAAGAGGCTTGGTGGCCCACCATGTTCCCTGAATAGCTGGGCTGACCTGGTCCTAAAGAGCAAAGTGCTCCCACAAGGCAGCTCTATGACCAGCAGTAGCATGTACCTGGTAACAAGAAGGTAAGACTAACTCAGGAGGAAATGACTGTGCCAGGCAAAATCTGGGCTTTGCAGAGCTCACAGTGCATGTGGAATGGTGCTACAAAGCCTGGACATCATGTTTCCTTGAGCAAACACTGAACACTACTTTATGAGAGGTGGGAGATAAGACCATGAAGCTTTGGTGTCTGTTACTATAAGTCCCAGAATACAGAGCCTAGCAAGAGATGGAGGAAGCACATACTGAGAAGCATACCACTGGACAGGGAAATAAATTCAGAGCAAAATGGGGATGACTGAAGACAAGAGGAAGCTGTAAACCACACGGAATATAAGGTTAGCATTTTTCAAGTGTCCATTCTGCAATAGCTCCAGCTAAAGCAATTCCCACATGGGTAGAAACCAGCATGGACTGAGGTGAACAGAAATGAGAGGGTGGATGGAGTCAAATTCCCAATAACCGTGGCTCTAAAGTAGTGGAGCAAGGGAGTGAGCAGTGACCTAAAGTTTCTCCCAGTTGGCAAGTGGGATGGCTGGCATACCATTGGCCCTTGGCTGACCACAGAACCCGCGGATAGTGCTGGAAGGTAATGCACACGGAGGGACCTTTAGCTACTGCCAGTTTTCCCTGACGTCAGCTTCATCTCATTCATCTCTGAGCATGAGAGCCCCATTCCCTGCTTGAACTTCACTCAGGGAACCTCCTAGTGGTTGTGCTCAGGCATTCAAACTGTTCCATCCTAAAAGTCTCCAGCCTCTGTTGGAAAGGCCTTGCATAACCCCCAAAGGCAGGCAGAAAGCACAGAGAGCCTCCAGGCACACTCTGTGTGGTAACACCTACCCTTAGCCTCCTCTTTCCTAGATTCTTGCCCTCCGCCCTTACCCTTCTTTTCAGACCTCATTTATCTATTGTTCTTGAGCATTCCACTGCAGCCAAGACCTGCCACCTTAAAACACCTTCTACTTTCCCATCTCTCATCACTGCCTTTCTTTTCCTTCAGGATTAATCCCCTCCCCCACCTGGTTGGACAGCTGTTCTCCATCACTCAGAATCTAGCTCGAGTCTTTATACCTTGGAAAAGGCCTGTTGGGTCCCCTCCCCGATCACGCATTTCCCATAAACTGCCAGGGACCACTGGATTTTTCCTGAACGTGAGGGAACAGTGAAGCTTGCACATACTCTCTTGCTTTCTTTGCGGCTTCTACGTCAGAGCCACTTGGTAAATATTTGTTGGTGAGATGAGTGAGACAAAGCCAGTGCAGCCTTTTCTTCCCCAAGGGTGAACTCTTGTAATAGTTGTTCAAGACTGCATTAGAAGGATTCCCCTGGCCCCAAAGAGACATGAATAGGTTCTGCAAGTGCTCCCCAGTCTGGCTTCTGTAAAGTCATTTGAGGAAGGGCTGAGCCACTTGAGTTCAAGTTCAAATTGCACTGTCATAGCCATTAAGGACTTCAACTGCTCAAAGGAGAAGCCTAGCCCTTCTTGGACATGTTTAATACTTAGTCCTATAAATAGAAGATTATTTACTGTCATTTCAAGCTGTTGATTTTTTTTTTTTTTTTTTTTTTTTTTTTTTTTTTTTTTTTTTTTTTTTTTTTTTTTTTTTTTTTTTTTTTTTTTTTGTGGCACAGCCCTTTTGAAAAGACTGGAAAAGCACCTTTCTGATCCAAACTCCTTTACTACCTTATGCTTCTTGTGACAGCAAAACAATGAATATTCAGCCTGCAGTGTTTTTTCTATTCAAGGTAGAGATAATAACCACTGAACCTCAGTAACTTTCTTGCAGCATGAGTTCACATTAAAAAGTAGACATTGGCAAAGTTTTCAGGACATATACATTTTGTGGAAATTGGTTCAATAAATTCTGGGCTCTAAAGTGGCCTTAGACACACAGCAATTAATGCAACCACAAAAAGGCAGGTAGATTCCGGAATCAGATCTATAAGAACATATTTTATGATTTCTTGGGAGACTATTTTTGTTTTCCTTGAACCAACCACATGAAAATCAGGCATCTTAAAATATTAAAAGTAATAGTTAAACAACAATAACAACAACAAAACCCAACAAAGTATACAGTAAACCTCAAAACAGAACAACTCAGTGGCAAGTGCTAGGGAATAAGTTGTCACTGATTAATGCCCACAAAAATTGATTCCAATGTGGATACAACTTCCTCCAGTCTAAGGAAGTTCCATGACCATAAATGTGCATTTATAAAGACATTCTAAGGCATGCTGTGTGTTATAGGAAGAGGTACTTTTTTATATATTTGATTTTGATTTACTGACTTACAAAAGATTTTAAACCAGAGAGCTGAGCCCCTGTATATTCTTGAGAAAAGTGAGGCTGTCTGTGTTCAGTCCCACTTCAGGCTACCAGGGAAAGAAGTTACTGTCCCCAGATTAGTTACCCACTGGCACCCTGGGTGGAGGGTTGGGGGTGTTCCTCAGTGTTTTTCTCTGACTTAGCTGGAAAAAGCAGGTTTTGAAAGATAAAAACAAGAACAGGGTTAAGACATGTGTGTTGAGCTACAATCACCCTTTTGCAGGCATATCTTTTAAATAATATGCCCCTGCCCCATTTCTCAGCTCTGTCTCCCAAAAAGGCAAGCACATGGTGCACAGAGACATTGAGTAGGGAATTCATGCTTTTTTTTTTTTTTTTTCACCAATAATGGGCTTTCTCCAGCACTGTTTTTATGCTCAAAGGGAAAAGTGCAAATTCTAGGAGCAAAAAGGTAACAAAACGAGCTGTCAAAATTCCTTTTAGCGCCTATGCCTGGTGTTAACTTCTATGCCCCCAGAGTGCAATAAAAAGCCTGCAAATTGCTGCTAAAAAATGGTCTGACCTTTTAAAATGAGAACTCTCCCACCCTGTATCTGTATTAAGCAGGTAAACCTTGGGTGCTCTAAGAGTTTTAGATCAAGAGATGAAATGAGGTTGACTTTCTAGAAAAGAGTTTCCCTATAGACCACAGGCTAATTAGGGTGTTCTAGACCTACAATGTAACAGCAAGTAGAACGCAGGCCCCAAACCTTTAACTCTCGTAGTTACTAACTGCTCAGTCTAGTTTTGAAAGGTGTCGGCAGGGGAGTTATGAAAATTTAGTTCTAAAATAAAAGTCTTAGGCACAGCTGCCCACAGCCTGCGTTTCCAGGGCAGGCTGTCGGCCCCTGGTGGCCAGGGAGCCACGGCGAGGCTGGGTCTCCACCGCAGCAGCCTAAACAGAGCGCACCGAGCAGCGCTGCTGAAAGAAGTTGGAGAGCTCCCAGCTTGACAGGAATTTGCGGTGGGCGCCAGGGAATTCCTTCCCGCGCAGCGATTAGGAAAAGTTTTGAAAAGTAAAGACCCTGGACAGATAAAATGGACTCATCCTTTTTCGAAGTAAGAACCAACCACGCTGCGCTGGACGGCTGCACACACAAGGCCATCCGCCCTCCTTGGCCGGGATACACCTGGTGTCTTCTAGCTTCCCACCACCCCAGTGCGCGTCTTCAGGGATTACCGCCAGACGGCTCAGTTGGGCTCTCAGGTCCACACAGAGATGCCGCCGGGTCCCCCGGTTTAGGGGACAAGGTCAGAACCATCAATTCTTCCAAAGCCTCGGACCTTCTCTTCCAAGCTGGCCCAGACTTCTCCAAAGGGCGCGCGGCACGGCCCATGCGCCCCCGGCGCTCCAAGATACTCCTCTCTCTATGCTTTTCCTCAAACTCTTCTCAGGAGCCCTCAAACACACGGAACCCCGAAAACTCCCCGGGTACTTGCCAGTCATTCCCACCCTTGCCTCTTCAACCCTCCCTGTCGCGTTCTTCCCGCCCCGCAAGGTGCTCCTCACGTTTCTGGGGAGTCAGTAGCAAACCACGAGAAAAAAATGCCTTCTCGAGGAGCCTCCCTACACCCGCCCTGTCCCTGAAACAAAAGCGCAGGGTGGAGGGAGGTGGGTGGGCAGGCGGAAGGAAGGTTTAGAAAGAGGAGAGGATGGGGACCACGGCGAGGAGGAGCTGGGGAGGGGTCGGGTGGAGAGCGGAGACCGGGCCAGGACCCGCTCCTGTGGCTTACATGCCCAGGTCGCTGTAGGTGTTGAAGAACTCCATCTGGTTGCACGCCTGGATCCAGCCCACGACCCAGGTCTCGTGGCGGGGGATGGGGGGCATGACCACGCGGGCCGAGGCTTTGAAGTAGGGGGTCTTGTAGCGCAGGACGATGGGCGAGGTCTCCTCGATGCGCGTGGGGCACTGGTCGATGGTGGCGCATACATCGTACACCACGATGTTCTCGCGCCGGATCCGTGCCTTGCAGGTGATGCTTTGGATACAGCCCATCCTGCCGCCCGGCGCCGGCGCGGCGCGGCGTGGGGCAGCGCGGGGATCCGCGCGGGCAGCCGGGGGCGCCCGTCACGCCGGCATGGCGACGCGCGCCGCTCGCTCCCGGGGCTCAGCTCGCGCCTCGGAGCCGCGAGCCGCCGCCGCCGGGCATCCTCGGGGGAAGCCCCCTCCTCCCGACGCCCACGCCGCGCGGGGGCCCGGCCGCCCCGCCGCCCGCCCCCGCGCGCCCCCGCGCTCCCCCGCGCTCAGGCAGGGCGCGCGGAGCGTATGCTCCTAGCAGGCAGCGGGCTCCCTCAACGGGGCCAGCGCCGGGGCGGAGGGCAGGGAGGGGAGCGGCGCTGCGAGCGCAGGAGCCCACCCCGGGCCGGAGCCCCCCGCCCCTCTCCGGAGAGCAGGAGGAGGCGGCGGCGGCATGGAGCCGGGGGAGGGCGGCGGCGGCGCCCGCTCTGTCTGCCTCCGCCGCCGCCCGCCGCCGCTGCATGAACCTCTGCACCGCGGCCGCCCCCCGCGAGCGGCGCACCCAGCGGCGGGCGAGCGGGCGGCGGCGGAGAACGAGCTTCCGCGGGCCCCGCCCCTCAGCTGGACCTCGCGGACGATCCTCGGCGGGGCCGCCCCGGCCTGGAGGTCGCTGGGGGGCGCTCGGAGGCGGTGGGTCGGGGCAGAGAGTCCCGTGGGCTGGGGCTTCCTGGGACGCACGCCGCGGAAAACACGAGCTGAACGCCATGAGTTTTGTCCCTTTCCGGCTGCCGTCCGGGTGTGTGTGTGGGGAGGTGGTGGTGTGTAAGGGTGGGGGTGTTTAAAGGGCCGTTAGCTGCGGGGTGCGGCCGGCACGTGGGGGCGAGGCGAGGCCTCTGGAGGTGGCGCCCAGGGTTGGGGGTTGAGTAGGGTGCGGGTTGGCACCCTGGCTTGGGGTGGGTGGGGCAGAGAGGGCGCGGCGCCGTGCAGCGTGGGTGGGAGCTCCCAGCCTAGAAAGGGATGGGGCGCCCCAGTAGTTACTCCGAAGGCTGCTGGTTGGCGTAGAGTTGGACCTCAACTGCCTGGCGTTGGGCCGTGGGGAAGGCTGGAGAGCGGGCAGTGGCACTGGCCAGGTGCACTGGATCTACCCCTGCGCCCCTGGCTCTGCTCAGGAGGCTTTACATTTCTAACCCTCTCGACGGTCTCTGAAATACCAGCGTTCTGTTTGGGGCTCGAGCTCAGCGTTTTCTCATGGCCTGTCCTTATCCAAATCTTATGCTCTGTAGAGTCACTCTCTTTCAACAAAACTACCTGTACTGATAAAAAATTAATTAAAAAAATAAAAGTTGGAAAGCACTGCATTTTGAAAGTGTCTGCATTGGGAGACAGATTGTGCCTCTTGCGATCATCTGGCTGGGTTTGAATGCTTAGTAGCCTTCTTGAAGTTAACCAAAGCCTGCTAGGTATAAAGAACTTGAGAACGTTTTTTGGAACCAGGTAGGGTTAAAAAGTAACTGTTTAGTAATACAGGTTCAGCAACCATTGTGGTAATCCATCTACCTTTCAGCCTTGGACTCCTAGGGATCTATTTTTCACTTTGTTTCTGTATAGCACTACAAAGCCATGGCACATAGGGACTGACTGCTCAACAGTTGTCTGTGAATGAACGAATAAATGAATGAATGTAGCAACGATCAAAGAAAGAACAACTTGGCTGCTGTTCCCCGGTAAAATGCCACCCAAATACTGGATATTCGCTGTGTACAATATGACCACTGTCACGTGTCTGTTACTGCTGCCAGACAGGATGTGCATTTAGCAGATGTTCTTACTGAGCAGCTTCTTACATTTGTAAGGCCAATAGGTTTTTTTTGTGAGTATTTTTCTTTTCCATGACCACTGAAAGTTTTTCTGGATCTGGGCTTTCAGTGTGAGATATGTAAAGGGGTGGAGGGGCCTCCCATACTTAGTCTTTAGGACAGAGGTGATGAATAATCTAAAAATTGGTTGAGATCTAACGACACTTTTCATTCTTGTTTTAACTTTTCTGACGCCTTGGTTCACTTTATAGTTAACAAGAAAGCAAGGTTCCCCTTTGATGGCATGGTTCTTATTTTATCATGTAGCTGTGGACCTCAAATCACTAGTCCTTTCATTCAGCGAACACTTACTGACTGCCTGGCGGGAGCCAATCATTATATTCGGTAGTAGGGATTTAAAGCTGAACAAGAGCACATGGATTACTATAGAGGATAAATCTGCTAACACGTTGCCGTCCACTGTGCCCTATATGTATCCAGTGCATGGTTTACCTGTGGCTCCACCAAAGCAGCTACACTCCACCATTTGAGTTAGAGGATTGCCAGGAAGAAAAGGGTGAAAGGGCAGGGTAGAATGAGAGTTCGGCAAATGCCAAATGCTTTCAGGTATATGTCAAAGCATTTCTGAAAGCATCTTATGGCTCATATATATGGGTGGTAGAATCTCACTGCAAGAGCTAGTTTTTGGTAGACCTAGAGCTTGATTTTCAGTGGAAGCCAATGAAAGCAGGATTTTGTTACAGAGTAAGAGTGCACTGTGTTGGTGTGGTGGGATTTCAGGATCTTGTACAGATGATTTGTCCTTGAGCGAGGGTAGTACTGTGGGCCTGGAGAGGTGTGGCTACATTTGAGAGTCATTTAGGAGGTAGATTTGATTTGCTTGGTAACTAATTAGATATCAGAGGAAGGTCTGAGATGGTTCTGAGTTTTCCAGCTTTGGTGATCAAATGTGTATGATCAGGAGACAGAAAGCCGGTTTAGCCTGTAGGTGAATGTTAAGTTTGAGATACTTGGAAGATATTCCGGAGAGGGGTCAACATTCAGGGATTATTAATTTCCATAACACAGATGAGACCAAAACCATTCAGTTGGGGAATTAGATTATCTTTCTAATTTGAGTTACTTATCAGGCAGCAGTTTTGTGAATAACTATGTTCTTTGTCTTCTGGTGGGGCATTTTTAAGCCTTCATAAACAAGAAGAGAATGATGGCCTTCCCCAAATTATAGCGAGATCATGCATGGGGCAACCTATCTTATTTTTTAAACTTAGCAAGACTGGGCCCGGCGGGATGGCTCAGTGGTCTAAAGCGCCTGCTTGGGAAAGCTTGGGGCGGCTTCAGGGACCACGGTTCGATCCCCGGCACCACATGCTGCGCCAGCCCTGCCCTTGGGGCAGGCTGAGCTGGCCATAAAAATGAGTGAATAAACAAATAAAGGTTCTGAAACAAGAAAAAAAAATTAAAAAAAAATAAATAAACTTAGCAAGACTTTTTAAATATTCAGCAGAATGCCAATGAAATATAATTCATGACCCATGGACTTGGGTCCTTGACATTCTCAGAGGCTTCATTCATGACCTTGGTGAGTCTCAAAATTCATGAATGTCACCATGGTATGTAATTTCCCTCATAAAATGCAATAAAGTGAAACTGAAAAAATATAAGGAGTCCTTTTAGACTCTAAATGGTTCGATAAACATGGGCCCAAGGTAATTTCTAAGGGTACTTAAATAAATTTTGCCATTAAAATAAACTCCTTACTTCATTACCTTACATCTTTACCTTATTAATTCTATCTTTTCCTGACTGCAGTATGGAAATAACTGCGTAGATGCCAATGAGAAGAGCTAAGCGGTGCAGTGACAGCACATGCTGGGTGTGGGGTGTGCTCCACTCGCTGGCAGTGGGGTTCACAAGTGCTCTCTGGCCTCTCAGTGGCCTATTCAGAGTTGTGTCTCAGCAAATGACCTCATAAGGAAGATGTTTCAGGTCATTCACTGGAGACGATTGTCATTCCTAAATTATCCAGTTGGCAAATGCGAATGCATTGCTGCGTGATAGCTCAGAGGAAGTCCCCAGAACTATAAGAGCTTCTCTGTGTAACTCTTCTTTTCCTTCCTTTTTCCCTAGGGCATCGTGCATGCTGAGAAAGCACTGTACTGTCGAGTCAAGCCCTCAACTCCTTTAAATTTCTGTGTAATCATCATGTGTCTTCTCTGCCTCTAGTAGTATCGCGTACCTGCCTCTGCCAGCACCTTGTATGCTGTTCCACCATTGTTTGCTGCTGTTGATCTTCCCCAGAAGGCTGTTCCCTCCTCAGGGGAATGTGCCATCATGCCCTGGTGCCCAGTCTAGGATCTGGCCTTGAGGAGCTGTTCCATAAATGTCAGACTAACTAAGTGTTCTAGGAAATCTGATAGAGCCTTATTCCCCATGCTTTCTCTATAGGCTCTGTAAATTACCTACAGTACACATGTTTTTATCCCAACTGTTGTGTGCTGTATTGCTTGACCCTCTCACTTTTTCTTCTTGGTGTACTGCCACAATGTGAGTGATGCTTTTTGTCTTTGATCCCTGTATGCAAGACATTGACGACAATCATTCCATATGAATAACTTCATTGGAATTAATGTGCAGAGTACAGCACAAATGTTCCTTTGTACTTTGAGTGATTGATGTTCGTGGGCATGACAGAGTTCCTTAGTTTTCCCAAGCTGGGGCTCTCCAGCAGGCCCTCCATTGACACTGGTTCGATGCCACCATCACAATCTGCTCCCTCATCTATTGGTGACCCTGCATTCTGTCCTTTCAGAAGAGAGTGATCTCTGACTTTTACTTTCCTATTGACTGACTCATTACTCAATTTGTCCAATGTGGTTTTTAAAAATGTTGGGTTACAAGGACCTATTTTCTTTTGAACTTGGCAAAGAATTTCAGAAAGTGTAGAATAGACTATGAAAGCTTGAGGAACTGCTTGTGAAATTAAACAAACAGCAACATGTTTTGATCTAAGTTGGATAACCTGAAGATAGGCAGGAGGTGAAGTGATTCTTCAAGCTTCAAACTCCTGTTTGATTAAGAATTGCACTGAGCACCATGATTTCCTCTCCAGGCTAAGAGGCTCAGCATGGTGCAAAACATGGCAGCGGACCTTGACTGCTGTGCCAAAGTCACTTGGCCCACAGAGTGTGTGCTGCTTCCTGTGGTCAGTAGATTTAATGCTGTATTATATTAGACTATGAAAACTGCAAAAGCAAATGCTCTGGTTCCTCAGATGTCCTGTTAAAGGTCCCCTGTTTCTGTCGCTGCTACTTTCAAGGGTTTTACTTTGTCTTTCTCAGGATTTAGTGCTCTTCTCTTCGTTTCACCCTGTGGTGCTGTACTTCCTTATTCTCCCCTTAGCCTTTTTCTCTTTCTTTGCCCTTTTCCTCAGCTGGTGTTTCCTAAGGGTCTCTGCTCATGTGCCTGGAGTGCCTCAGGGCATTTGCCTGTGCTACTGAGTTGTACCTGCTATCATACGATGCCTTCTGAGTCTGTCCTGCCAGCCCAGCATTTCTTCTCCGCTGGAGGCCACCAAATCCACCTACCTGCTGGAGGTTTGCGTCTGAGCATGCAGCCTTCCCTTTCATCTCTGAGCATGTGGGAGCTCTGAGTTGGGAGAGAGAAGCCTAAAATGGGGTCTTGGAGCAGAGCCTGCAGATCCAGTGTCTAAAGAAGATAGAGGAGACACAATGAAAAGCTCCTGTTGCCAGTACTCCTGACACCCCTGTTTCAGGCTGGGATATTTCTCAGGCTTGAAACTAAACTACCCTGGGCTCAGCCTTTGCTTTTGCTATTGTCATCTAGTAGATGAGTCAGTCTGACTAGTAGATCAAGTCAGAAAAAATTTTGGTCATGTTTCTTTCTGCTGTACAAACCTTAAATGCTCTCTTGTTACCATCAAATCCATCACAAAGCTGTTAGGTTGGCATTTTGTGCTCCACGGCTGGACTCCAGTCAACCACCTTCCTAGCTTTCTTTGTTGTCCACCCAATCTCAGTCCAAGCAGTAATGTGGCTTTCCCATAGGAGATCTCTTCCCTTTTTGGGTTAAACCATTTTCTCTGACTGCACATTCAAATACCATCCTGTCTCATGACAATAACGATGACCACAGGATGTGCTATTTATTTCTCACATACACCTGTAAGGTAGAATCAGTATTCTGTTTTACAAAATAAGGTGAAGTGGCAAAGAGAGGCTTCCCCAAGGTCATGACTGGTAAGAGATGGGGCCAAAAAGTCTACCTCTGTCTGATGACCCAGATTCTTATGAGAATGTCTATGAAAAGCAACCTCTTCTGCTGCTCAATTTGTGCTCAGAACATATGTTTGACATTTAAAAATTTATTTTTTATTTTTTTCTTGTTTCAGAACTTTTGTTTGTTTATTTGTTTATTTTTATGGCCGGCTCAGCCTGCCCTGAGGGCAGGGCTGGCACAGCATGTGGTGCCAAGGATCAAACCTCAGTCCCTGCAGCTGCCTAAGCTTTCCTAAGCAGGCACTTTAGACCACTGCGCCATCCTGCCGGGCCCGCCCAAGAATTCTTTATTTGTGCTTTTATTTTTTAGAATAAAAAATAGTAAAAGAAATTAGAAACAAAAAATTTCACTAAACAAAATAATAGGAATTCAACAATGGATGTTATATTGCATAATGTTACCTTCATATTAGTTGTTTAGATTATCACATACAAACATGCAACATCATCAAAAAGGTTATAAGACATTAAAAAGAAGAAAAAAATTTAAGGATTAACTGCTCCTTTCAATAGACCATCAGAAATCAGCAGTGCAGTTACCCAAGCTCTCCTGTATAGATACATAAAAGTCCTTCCTCTTCCTCATTTCTTGTGTGCTTTTCCTCATCCCAGCTGTTCCTTCTCTTTGATGTAGGATTTCTGAGGTTCAGTCCAGCGCTGCCTGGCTCAAGGCAGCAATGACCTAGTGGCAAGGGATGGCTGAGAAAAGCTGCCCACTCCACGGGGCTGGAAAGCAGAGCCCCTTGGAAAGAGCCCCAGTGAGGGATGTAGCCTACAGAGGCCTGCCCCCAGGACCTGCCTCCACATGGGCCTGCTAACAGCGCTTTCAGCCACCCTCAGTGGATGCAGTGACGACAGTGCCCCCACCACCCAGTCACCTCTCTAGGAGTCTCAGTGCAGGCAAACTGACCATTGAGTTTCATGGTCACACTTGCTGCTGGGTTTGATTTTCTGTATTAGTGATTGTCCTGGTGTTTTGCCACTTTGTGTGTCAGTGTCTCCCACTGATGTCTGTGCTCCTCTGGGTGTGTGTACATTGCTGAGCTGCACAGTTTTCACTTTTGTCAGACTAAATGTTTCATAATTGTTATAGAAAAGAAAGGGGAGTAGCAGAAGGTAAGGCCTCACATCAAGGCCACTGTTCCTACAAAGCTTGCTGGGCAGAGGGGCTGTGAAGTATGCAGGAATAGATCAAGCCCTTCTGGCCCTCACCTAAATAATCCTCCTATTATTGAATTGTGACCCCCCAAAGACATGTTAAAATTCTAACTCCCAGTTCTTCAAAATAGATATAATTTTGTTGCAGATGTACTTAGGATGAGGTAATGGGGTAGGCCATACCCTTACCCCACTCTGGAAAGGCAGGGAGGGAAAGAGAGGGAAAGAGCACAAGTAGGAGGCACCTCATGGCAGAGATTGGAGTGCAACTTCCAGGGAATGGGAGTGCCAGGGACTGATGACCATTGCTAGAAACTAGGAAGAGGAAAGGAGGGCTTCTACCCAGAGACTCAGGGGAACCAAGGGTTTGAAACTTTTATTCGCAGAGCTGTGATTAACCAAGTTGCTATTGTTTTCAGCCACCTCTGCTGTCATTCTTTACTACAGCCAACCTTGGAAAGCTCTCCTTCCACTGAAGCCACTGGCCACTCAGTTGGCTCAACATTGCCCCTGTTGGTATCACTGAATCTCTCCTTACTAAGAGCTGCTGAAGAGACCCTGTCACATCCTCGGAGCCTCAGCCATGCCAGGGAATCTGATTGTAAGCTGAACCTGTGCTACAATTTTGTTCCCAACACCCAGTGCTTACTCTAATGTCTGATCCCACACAGTCTCTCCATACCTTCCCTAGCATTCCCACCACTAAGAACAGGCCTCTCATTCCCCTGAGCCTCCCAACTGTTCTCTCCACACTGTTCTTTTGCCCCTGTCCCCTTAAGTATGTTTTAAAACACAACAACCAATAATAACCTTTTAAAAATTCCAATAAGATCATGTCACTTATTTGGGAAAAGCATTTCAATGAGTTCCCTTTGCTCTGGGGAGCCCATTCTCAGTCTGACCAGAACCTTGGTTGTGCCAGGATGATTCATGCTCTGGCTTCTGGCTGCCTTTCCTGCCTCTGGCACCATGTTCTGTCTTTTGCATTCCTTATGTACAGCTTCCTACTTTCATGTCACCTATTATCTTAGTCACTGTTCCATTGCAGGGACAACACCCTTGACATCTGCAACTTAAAGAATGAGATGCTTATTTAACTCATGGTAGGGCCCAGAAGAGAAAATCAACTTAACCTATGACAGCTAGGAAAAGGGGAAAAGGGAAGAGAAGAGAGCAGAGCAGAAGAGGAACAAAGGACAAGAATATGAGCTTCCAGGCCATGCCCTGAGACCCACCTCTCCCACCTGGCTCCATCTCCTAGCAGGACCTGCAGCTCTGAACTCATTACTGATGAGTATAGCATTCCAGTGAGTCAATTGCCTTCCAGTTCTAAGCAGTGAGACTTTTGGGGGGGCATTTAAAGTCTAAATCTAAACCATAGCACCTGTCATGTGAATAATTAGTCATTTCTCAGATTGCCAGATGACAGACTCCATGAGTGTAGGAAGTATGTTTATTTTTGCTATTTCTTCAACCTTCAGAACATTGCCAAATATGTAACAGCTATTAAAAATATTTGTTCAATAAGTGAATGAGTTTGGGACTTTGTCTTGGTCACTTGCCTGTATATGATATCACCTATTATATTAGGCATCTATTATCTTAGTCGCTGTTCCATTGTGGGGACAACACCCTTGACACCTGCAACTTAAAGAATGAGATGCTTATTTGACTCATGATTCTAGAGACTTCAGTCCATGGCCAGGTGGCTGCAAAGCAGGAATGGGACAATGGTAGGGCCCAGAGGGGAAAATCCACTCACCTATGACAGCTAGGAAAAGAGGAGAAAGGACAAGAATATGATCTTCCAGGTCCTTTTAATGACACTTTCCCACCACCCTTTGCCTTGGGTTGGCACTAGAGTCCTGAGCTCTCCTTCGGTGCCTGGACCCTGCCACATGCCTTCAGACTTGCCTCTTATTGGCTGCTTTCCTGCTGATGCTAGATTTATTCCTGTTCTTCCTTTTGCTGAGACACAACTGTCATTCTATCATGAAGACTATGGTGCTAAGGCCAGGCCCTCTTAACCCCGTGTCATACTCATGAATACTGTTTTATACCTGCTTTGAGATCTCCACTACTGTTAGTTAGGGTTCTTTAGAAGAGAAACAACTTAATATATATATGACTATACATGGGATTTATGGAGTAGGCATATAGGATCAGAATCAGAGGAGTTCCATTGTCTGCCAAACCAGAAACAGGAATGCAGAATGCCTATCTTCAGTCTGGATAGCTGGAGGATACCATAGCAGTTGAAGGTTAGATGCCCTGAAGCTTACTGCAGTCATTGGCACACATCTGTATTGGAAAGCCAAAAAGTCTGCCCTGAAAGGCTGTAGCATCTGCTGAAAGAATTAGAGACCACTATTGAAAGGTAGTGCTGAAGACTAAAGCTATAAGAACACGGAAGTCTTCCCTCTTCTTTCCCTTTTTATGTTGCCAGCCTACAAACCTGTAGGCTGGGGCTACACACACTGATGGTGGGTCTTCTCCCCTGTTTGCTAGCCCGTGTGTCAATCATTGACAGAGGCACCAAGTTCTTTATTGATCTGCTGGGTGGTTCTTTCTCACGTCAGGATGACATATCACAATTAATGATCACACCACATCTCTTCCTGGTCTCATCCTCCTCCATTGTCCTGCCCACATTTATGAGGATAAATATCTGCAGGTATGACAGGCTGATTTGATATACTAATGACAAGATCATTAGGGATTAATTGTGCTGTGTTTATATTCCAGCACAGTTCTTGATCCAGGCTAAATAAGAACAATGGGTGAAAAAAGCTCTGTGAACATTTACCATCCAAGTAAATAGTTATTTTTATTATTGCTGGAAATAATATTGATTTATGGATAGAAAACAACCCGAAATCATATTATAATAGAGGAAGTAAATAGCATAGAAGAAAATAATACAAAAGTAAAGAAGAAAATCGGAGAATCTCTTTAAATTGAGTGTTGTGTTTACTTACATAGAAACTAATTTTGTCTGTGTCGTTCAATAAGTGTCGCACATAGTGGAGGCCAAATAACATTAGTATTCACACTTCCTGAGGCAGTTGGAAATAACACCCACAGTCCTGTATCAGTGTGAGACAACCATTGAGTAGGCCACATGTCCTAACTCTATTTCACAAATCCTCCTTGGAGCTGGATAGAGAAAGCCTTGCTGTTTCCCTAAAATACTCAAATCACAATTGATTTTATCTTAAAATAGGCCCGTAGCCTGGCACTGAGAGTTTTATTGGAAAGTTCTGTCTCCCAGGCTTCAGGTCGTTCAGCTAAAAATTGACTGGTTGATGGCATTAATGCCTCTGGCCTTTTGCAGGTTACAGGGATTCTTTGAACCTTGGTTTCTCTGTTTGTGTCTGTAACTAAAAACAATTATCTTCATGGCTACCTCCAGGTTATCTTTCTTTTCCTTTTAGGAAACACTTCAGTATCTACAGGAAGCAGAAGATGAGGATTCAGTGACTAGGACTTCAAGGCCTGGTAAAAAGGGACTAGTTGGCTGTCCCATAGAAATGTAGACAAACTTGGAGAATGGGGAAAATAACACAGCAAAGTGAAGACAAGAGAAAGAGTAGAGTGGTTGGTCTGTTGCGCTAGTTAGCTCTCTGTTACTATAACAAATACCTGAAATCATTAGTTTACAAATAGAAAAGTTTTATTTTGTCTCACAGTCTTGGAGATTTCAGTCCATGCTCAAATGGCTCTTGCATATTATGGAAGGAATGTGTGGTAGAGCAAAACTATACACCTCATGGCCAGGAAGCAAAAGAGAGAAGAGCAGAGATCACAGTCCCATAGCCCACTTAAAGGACATGTGCCCAGTCCAAGAATCTTCCATTTTCCCCTCATCCCTCTTTTTGTAAGTTTTATTTGCTTACTTATTTCTCAATAGGGTCTTACTACGTAATTCAAGCTGTCTTTAAATTCTTTTTTTTTTTTTTTTAGAATTTTTTATTTTATTTATTTTTTTTCTTGTTTCAGAACTTTTGTTTGTTTATTTATTTATTTTTATGGCCGGCTCAGCCTGCCCTGAGGGCAGGGCTGGCACAGCATGTGGTGCTGGGGATCGGACCGCAGCAGTGCCTGCAGCCGCCTAAGCTTTCCTAAGCAGACTTTAGAGCATGGAGCCATCCTGCCAGGCCCCTGTCTTTAAATTCTTGATTCTTCTGTCTCAAACACCTGAATGCTGGGATTGCAGGTGTGTGCCACTATGCCATGTAAGAGGCCCCATCTGTTACAATCTCCACCACCTTCTAGTCACACCAGATGAGAGATAAGGGTCTAACACATGGGTTTTTGGAGGACTACTGAGGATCCAGATCATAACTCCTACCAAAATGGGAGATGAGCACCCAGGGAAGATATTCTTTTATGTAAAAACAGCTACACTTTTGTATCCAAACTTTAAGCATAGTCTTCTTTATGTACAGAGTCCTCTGATAGAGAGACTCTGTGTGTATATGTGTGTGTGTGTGTGTGTGTGTGTGTGTGTGTGTGTGTGTGTAGATTAAAGAACAGAACTGAGTTCCATGTCTGGGTCAATTCTAGGACAAAGATGTAGGAATAACCATGACTCATAAAGAGCTGAGAAGTGACATGAAATCCAAATCAAGGGAACTATTGAACATAAATCCCTGGAGTTAGAAATTTTGGAAAGAAGAATGAATTTTCTGGGGGCATGAAATGGGCATTTCAATCATACCAATTCTCTCTAGAAGAGAAGGAAGACCTATGTCCACCCTGGTCAACACAAAGTGGTGTAAACAAACACAATGTAAGAGCATAAATCTTTATGTGTACTCCTATTTGGGGTAAGTAATTATTCATATTACTGCTCTAAATGGCCTTGACCTGATTACCTCATATGGTTGTCCTAAGAGGCATAATAACAAGCCTTATCAATGCCAGATATTATTCCTATTTTAAAGGGAGTAAAGCCCTCTCTAGTTGTGTCCCAAACTTTGTGACCTAATTCCGAATCAGGGAAGCATTGCATAAAGTTGATTGTTCTTCTTGGTTTTTGGAGGTCAAGGGCCGTCCAGTGGTTCAGCATCTTTCTGAGTATGCTATGGTAATAGTGGAAATAAATGTAAAGCTGAGGATTTGGCAGAGGTCTAAAGAGAGTGAGCAACTTCCAGCTAGAAAAGGAGGAGATTATAACAGCAAGCAAATGAAAAAAAAAAATCAATGAAAGGAAATTGGGCTCCTGGTTTAGATGATAGAAAGTGAGGGGGCCTGAGTGTGGGGAACCCAAAGACAACTCATAAAGTAACGAGTAGAGACAAAAGTAAACAAGAACTGCCCAAGTTTTATGGAGATGTGGGGACAATCAAGCATAAGTGTAAAGTTAAGGAAACTGAGTGGAAATGATAAAGCCAAAGGGCATGTTGGGAAAATTGGTGTTATAAGATATATGTGAAACAGACAAGAGGACTGCATCGAGGTCCAGTAGACTGGACTGATGACCCTCAACCTCTGATAGTTGAAAGAAACTATCTTGGTGGAACTAATGGGGTAGGTCTTGGAGATTAGATGGCTTCTAAAGTGTGAGTTGGGAAGGACTCACTGGCTGTTGTATTGTCTATAGCGATTAAGTTTTTTCTTCAAGCACACTCTCTTTTTCATTTTCCTAGCATTTAGGGAGAGAAGTAAAGGAGGTGGAGTTCTTGGCTATACGTAGAAGCAATGCCCAGAAGATCTAAGGGTCAGAGCAACGAGCAGGGTCCTGCAGGGTCAGGGAGACTTCCAGGACTTTATCCACTTTGGGAGTCATTAGGGGAAGACAGTGCAGGAGTGCAGGGGGAATACGCAGATCCAGCATAAAAGTCCTATCAATTTTGAATTCTTTAGACAGAAATTGGCCATGGTGGCATATGCTGAAAGGAGTATATGGGGTACATTGCTGGGGAGTGAGCCAGGAGATGGTGGATCCAGCTTCTCTGCCACTAGCTCATGCCACAATCCTGGGAAAGGAATTTATCCTTCCTAGACCTCAGTTTCCTCATCAGAACAGTCGGGTCAATCACAGTCTTCTTAATGCCTCAAACAGATCATCAATTTATAAATGCTTTGACATGGTGAGGCTCTAAGCACTATAAATTCTATGAGGTAATTTTGAGTGGAAAAGATGATGCATTTGTTCCTGGAAAACTTTCAGTTTTCTCTGAGCACCTCTGTACCCAGAATCCTGGGGTATATCTCAAGAAAGTGGTGACTAAAGACCAAGTGATCACTAAGTTTCCAGGGACGGTGCTAGGTTTTAGAGGTTCAAAAATGCACCGAACACCACTTTCACCCTGTGGGAATCCAGTGTGGGAAGAAAGTGGTAATTAGCATAGAAGGTGAAGTCCTATACTCCAAGCGTTATCAGTGTGCTGCAGTGGGGAGGGGTCAGTGGGGAAGAGAGGCTTGCAGCAGAAACGGAAAGTGAAGAAAGATTAAGAGTTCCCCAAGGAGAGGGGCAGAAAAGATAATGTTCCCAGGGGAAGGGCACGAACAAGGGTATGAATCCAGAGATGCTTTATCAGTCAGGAATAAACAGAAGGCTGCTGTAGGTGATGCCTGAGATAAGGGTAGAATTGGGAAAGATAAGAGGTAACCCACCAGGAGATGTCTAAAATCAGATCAGTTAAGAGAATTGAGATATGGGAAAGCAACAGGATTTGACCACGTTAGCTTTCTTGGGATAAAATCTCATGTGGTCATGGTGAATTATGCTTTTTATATGTCGTCAGATTGCATTTGCTAAAATTGAGTAATAGTGTTTTGTGTTTATGTTCTGCAGATTTTTTTTTTTATTGTGTATTTCTTGGGCTTTAGTATCATGATAACGTTGGCCTCATGGAACAGATTGGAAGTATTACTTCCTCTTATAATATTGGTTTTCTACTGCAGCTGTAGCAAATTAACACAACATTCATGACTCAAAACAAGAAGTTATATTATCTTCCAGTTATTGAGATCAGAAGTCTAAAGTGAATTTTGTTGACTAAAACGAAGTGTTGGTCAGATGGATCTTTTCTGGAGACTCGAGGAGAGAGTCTGTTCCCATGCTTTTCTCTATTCCAGGAGGCCACCTCAGTTCCTCGGCCTTCTCCATCTTATTGGCCAGCCAGTACGTGTGGTATTTTGCAATCCCTCATTCATTCTGGATCCTTCTCTCACTATGAGGATCCTCGTGATTGTCCTGCTGCTTCTCCTCATGCTGCAGGATGATTTCCTATCTCACTGTCTCTAACTTTATCATATCTACAAAGTCCCCTTTCCACCTAAGGCAGCACAGTCATGGGCTCCAGGTAGTAGAGCGTGGGTGGAAGATCATTATTTTTCTATTCTTCAGTTTTGGGGAAGAATTTTCACGGAATTGGTAGCATTTCTTCTGTGAATATTTGGTGCTATTTTCCAGTGAGGTCATCTGGCCTGAAATATTTTTTTCTGGAAGGATTTTTAGTTACAGATGTAATTTTTTTTTAAGTTTTATTTTATTTTTTTTTTTGGCAGGTCCTGGGTTCAAACTCATGACCTTCCATTTGCCAGGCAGGCGCTTGTGCTACAGAGCTATCTCCCTGTCCCTTACAGATATAATTTTTAAAAACAGATACTGTGTAAGGATATTCAGCTTACCTATTTCTTTCTGAGAGAGCTTTGATAATTTATACCTTGTAGTGAATTTGTACCATTTTATACAAGTTCCTGAATTTATTGGATTAAAATTATTCATAATATACCCTTTTATCTTTTAAGTTCTATATTATTTGTTCTGATATTCACTCATTTCTAATACTGAGTCTTTTTCAAAAACCATAATCAACCTTTTGCTGAGCGTGGTGGCGCACGCCTGTAATCCCAGCACCTGGGAGGCTGAGGCAGGGGGATCGATGCGAGTTCGAGACCAGCCTGGGCTACAAAAGTGAGCTCAAGGCCAGCCTCAACTACTGCATACTGAGACCCTGTCTCAAAAAAGACAAAAAAAAAAAAAAAAACATAATCAACCTTTTTTAAAGTTTGTGTGTTTCACTGACATTTTTAAAACTCAATGTTTATTTTTATTTTTCTCTGTGTTACTCTTTTATTTTATTGATGTAGGCTCTGCTTTCTTTCTTTTTTCTTTTTTTAATATACAAGGGTGAATTTTAGCAGTATGTGACTTACGTCTCATAAACCTGTCAACATATATCAACTAGGCAAGTTAACAGTGATCTCTTATTTTTTAATTTATGCTGTATTATGTGGCTAAATATCTTTCAGATATTTTTAAGTAATTTGTGTTTCTTTTAATTTTTTATTAGTACATATTTGTAGTATATAATAATAATGTATCTTGGGGAAGTGGTGCTTGTACATTAAAATAAACATCTTACTTTTTTTACTTCTTCTTTCTCAGTTTCTTTCTTCTTCCTTGCTTGCTTGCTTGCTTGCTTTTATTGTGGTACCAGGGATCAAACTCAGAACCGTGGGCTTGCCAGGCGAGTACTTATTCCACTGAGCTATCCCCCCCAACCTCTAATTTCCTAGTTTCTTAAGATTGAAGCTTAGGTCATTAATACCTTTCTGTTTTTATGATAGAAGTGTTTAATGCTACACATTTCTTCCAAGTACTGTTTCCACTATATTTCATAAATTTGATTCGTTAGTTTTCTTCTAGTTCAAAAGACTTCATAGTGTCCATTATGATTTCTTCCTTAATTCACAGCTTACTTGAGGGTATGTTGTCTAATTACTAAATTTGGGACTCAAGGGTGATTTTAGTTTTGTTATTTTAAAGATGTTGCTCGATTTGGCCTGCATTCCATAGTTTCCTATTGTTTTTGTTTTTGTTTCTCAGCTTTAAAAAGGTTTTTTTTTTCTGTGCCTTAGGTTACAAACAATTTAAATATGGTACAACTTAGTATTTTTATTTTTGTAATATTGTTGTAGGCAGCTGAATTAGATGCAAGTATTATAGGCAGTCAGACAGGGCTAGGCCCTCAAGGAGACAGCATGGAAGACAAGATACCTTACAACTGTCACAGAGATGGATACTTCTACTTTGGGCAGACCTAAAGACCAAAGACCTAACAAATGCTTGCCTCCCTAAAGATAAGGGTAGTGGTTGATACAATGTATCAACTTGGCTGAATGACTCAGCGGCCTGGTTACCTGTTGGTGGGAGCCCCACTCTGGGGTACAGTTGGTTCCTCCCTGGAATGTGACCAGGGCCTGCCTAGGATATGATTGGCTTTCTCCCTAGAGTGGGATCAAGGGCCCATCCTGGGGTATGGTTGGTTCCACCCTAGGGCACAGTGGGCCCACGTCAGAATGACTGAGCACAAAAAGACTTTTTAGAGGGCTGAAGAAGAAGTCAACACTTCACTTCATCGGAGAAACTTCAGTCTTTGCATTCAGACTGAACTTCATCATCTGGCTTGCAGCGCAGACTCTTCGGCCTCCAGCTTGGATCTTTCACCGTCTGTCGCAGGCTCTTTAGTGTCCATTACAGACACTTCAGTCTACCATTGCAGACCCATCAGCTGACAGAGACTTACACGGAGTGCTGCAGTGAAGTCCAGACCTCGGGATTGAATTCTTCGGTCCAGAGCATGCAGACGCCCTGTGTGCGCTTCCTCATCTGACTCTGTGGCTGACTATTGTAAGCCAATCTTATAATTCCTTATAGATTGTATATTTGGTGTTAATATCCATTCCTTATATTATATCTATTCTGTTCCTCTAAGTAAAACCCTGACCAATACAATAAGCATCTGCGATTGATTATCACCTTGAGGCCAGAAAGAGTCACTAATGCAACGAATACTGGCCACTGGCTAAACTCCCATTTTATATTAGTGCTCACTTGCTACATGACTCACTTCCCTATTTGGTCTTGGATTTAATCAATTTCGTCTGAACAATGGTAATTGTAATCTCATTGGTTGGCCATAGTTTTGTTCCACCTCATTGGTTGGCCATAGTTTTGTTCCACCTCATGCCTACCTGAGTTCCCATTTTCTCCACCGTAGACTTGCATGGTTTTACTCTATAAAATCCCTGGAAGAGACAGCTTCCTGGAGCAACCTGCTTGGGTGCCCCTCTGTACCTCTCAAACAGAAACTTTCTTTCTCCCAGTATATATTCTGTTCTTAACCTCGGTTTGTTCCTAAGATTCATTCTTTGGTTTTAGAGAACATGCACTCATCCCAGGTAACTTTCAGCTTCAGAATTTCATTTCTCTATATCACTATTACTTCTTTAGTCTATATTTATAGTTTTCATCAAATTTTGGGAAAGTTCTTCAATATTTCTTGAAATATTTTCCTCTGAATCCTCCTGCAGTTTATTTTCTTTCTATTTTATGGGACATTCATTACATATACACTGGGTTGTTGAAAATGCTTCAGAGATTGTTTTGTGATATATTTTTTAGTTTTTATCTCTCTGTGTATTTTTATTTTGATCATTTGTGTTGCTCCTAAGTAATATTTCCTTCTATAGTTTTTGATCTGCTGTCAGTATCTTCCATTGTATTTTTAAAATATTAGCCATATTTTGAATTATAAAAATTCTAATTAAATTTAAAATATTGATGATGCTTAGAATTTCCACTATCTTTGTGAGATGTGGACTATATTTATAGTGGTTTTAATGTTCTTACTAATTTTATTATTTGTGCTGTTTCTAGGTGATTGATTTGTTATGGATCATATATTTCCCACTGAACACATTTTATATTTTGTATCTGGATGCTGAATTTTTGTAACCCTTTAAATGTTTTTGAAGTTTATCCTAGGTTACATCTAAGGTTCAAATTGTGTGATTCTTTTGAGATCTAAGTTTTAAACTTTGTTAGGTGAGATTAGGCAACTTTCATGTGAGGTTATTTGGCAATATTCTCTTATGTTCCTGGTATCTTGTGTATTGCAGGTTTCTCTACTCTAATTGTTAGAATGTGAACTATTTACAGCCTTGGGCAAGCTTTAAGAATTGTTTCATTTTACCCTTTTCCCATGGGTTCATCTCCTGCCTCAGGTAGTTTTCTTAAATACAAGCACCATTCATTACAAGCAGCCCACGGTATTGTTGAATTTCACAGCTTTAGATTTGTCCAAATTTAGATGGAAAATATTTGAAAACAATTGTGTCTACATTCAGCATGCATGGGTTTTTTCTTATCTTAATCCCCTAACAATATAAGAACTACTTACGTAGCATTTACCTTATATTAGGTAAGTCACTTAGAGATGACTTTATGTATATGTGAAATGTATATGGATTATAAGCTAATGCTAAGTCATTTGATACAAAAGACCTTAGGTTTTGTATTTGTGGGTTGCCCTCCATCCAATTTTCTGTGGAGAACAAGATATTGCATCAAATGCCCAAGGGAAACCCTCTGCAACTCTTTGGAACTCCACTGCACAGGTCTATTGTGTTAGCCGGCTTTCCATTACTGTAAGAAAACACTTGCGATAAACATTTTATAAGAAGGAAAGGTTTGTTTTGGCTCATGGGTTCAGAGGCATCAGTCTGTCGTCAGATGATGCCATGACTTTTCTGGCCTATGCTGAGGCAAAATCACAGTGGTGGGGAGCGCATGGTGGAGCAAAGCTGCTTACCTTGTGTGGGGGCCAAGAAGTGTGGAAAGGGGGTCTGGTCTCCTGATATGCCTTTCAAGAGTATATCTCCAGTGACATAATCTTCCACTAGGACCCACTTCTTAAAGGTTCCACCACTTCCTAATAGCAACACGGGCTGAGGACTTGGCCTTTAATGTGTAGTCCCTTGGTGGGACATTCTAGACCCAAAGGGCAGGTCTGTTTTCTGATACTTTTCACTAAACTTTGGGCTCCCCCAATATCCAATTCCACCCCCTTTGCCCAGAGAAAACCTTTCATATGATAATCTCCCTGTTCTGTGTCTGAGAAACTTTGCAGGTGCAGCTTTGGGCACTTGGAGGTATCCCCTTATTTGTTACCTCTTATTCAGAAAGTGCTGCCCTTTCCTTGCTGTTGTACAAGGCATTTGTTCCATAAACTTTGTTCAGTTTTCCAGTTGCCTGATGAAGGAAGACAACTTTGCTATTTTTACTTTATTTGGTCGGAAGTGAAAGTAAATGTAAAATAGCTTAATGTGAGAGAGCTCAAAGATCTCACTTCTATAAGAGCCTCAGAATAATAATGCATAATGCCACAGTTATGAAAAACAACAGTATGGAAAACTATAGCATGTAAGAAGCATAAGAAACATCTTGACTTGCTTAAAATCTGTAGTATCAGCTCCACGCCCACTGACAGCTTTACTAGAACAAGACAAGGAACCACAGTCACCCCTGAAGACTGCACACTGACCTTACCCACAGCAGACTTGCCAGGTTTCGTTGAGGAGTATTTCTGTTCATGTTTCTGGGGAAACAGGTCTGAGCCCTACGGGACCTCTTCCCACCTCCACAGTAAACTGAGACTAAGGCATCAAGCAATCCTGCGAGGACTTTGTTTCTGCTCCCGGGATCATGATTAACTCTGGGCAGCTCAATTTTGAGAAATTTCTTTCCTTGTAGTAATTTTGATTTCCTAGGATAGAGGCATTCTTGAGATGAGGAATAATAGCTGGACAGCTCCCTGTGAAGAATGGCTGAGGGTCTCTGATGACCGCTCTCTGAGAAAAGAGACTGAAATGGAGTCATCCTAAGCCCCTTTCCCAGGCCTAGAATCCTCATGTCAAGGAACCTGGCCAAATGACATAAAGGATCTTTTCCTTGTATGTTCTTGGAACTTAATATCTTTTCCCTTCTTTTTTTTTTTTTTTTTTTTTTTTAACTGAGAAAATGTGTGTAAGATCCAAGGGTATATAGGTTGTGCTGCCATGGGACACTCTCACCTTGAAGTGACTATGAAGTTATCTGTCAGAGAAAGCTGTGGCAGTTTCTATAACAATGACAGGTCATTGTAGTGATGACAGGCACCAGATGTCAGCTCTGTCCGTATTCCACAACAGGCTCTGTTGCCTGAATAGTGTGAATGTAGGTGTCCAGTGGTTTTGGACTGCTAGCAATGTGCATACAGGACATATAGAGATGGACGGTAAATACTGAATAAGTACATTAACTGTCATGGACTTGAAGAGGGCCACACTGACTGAGTGTCTGCTTGGTGCATTTCAACAATGATGTGGCTTACAGAACTAGACACAACACCTCATCGACCACAGGGAGTTTTCCAATCTCAGGGTTTGGTGGAGGAGAACTGAAAAGAACTTAACAGGTTATGGTGGCTGCAAGCACAGCGACTCTCACTCAGTTCAGCAGGAAGAGATGCCTCAATGCTAGCTTCCTCCTTTAGTGGGCCCCACCTCTTCCAACCAGACCCCACCTCTTTATTATAAGTCAGTTCTGCCTGCTGAGGACTCTGTCATCTCCCAAAAGCCCTACGTATGAGTGCAGAAGGCTTTTGAGGATGTTCTTGATCTAAACTAAGACACCTTGACCTCTGAAGCTGTTCACATGTTTTCTAGTCAGCATGCTCTGAAGCCTCTATCTGCTTGGGGTGTTTTCTGCAACTGTGAACCCCACCTCTCCAAGGAGAAAGCCAGGCTCTTGGTTTCCCATGTTCTTTGCAGCTGCATTATTGATGCAAGTTCTCCCAAGCAGAGGCCCTTGGAGGATTTGTGGTGGGGGAAGGGCACAAGGGGCAACTAGGATGTTACTGACTTTTCAGTGAGGCTAACTAGGGGGTTTTGGGGCGCTGGGGCTCAGTCAGAACTGGGTTTCTGCTGGGATCAGTGTTGCTCCTGATTATCCTACATTCAAGCCTGGCCTTCTGGCTTTGCTGATGATTTTATGAGCTGACATATTTTAATGAATTATTTTTTTCTTCTACTTGAGGCAGACAGAGAGGTGTTCTGTGGTGTGTAACTGAGAACCTGACTGATATACCTCTCAGCTGTTGGTTGTTAAGGGCCAGTGCTTCCTGTTTATGTGAATGCAAATTGGACTCATTTATTCTATGATTGAAGGTACAGCTTCCTAAGAGTTGCTAGGTCAGAATGAACAAGCAGGTCCCTTGCCCATTCCAAGAAGTGAATAGAAATCTCACTCTGACAAGCTTCCCAGCAGGTTGTGCGCCCTAAGTACTCTGGGGATGGATTTCATTCCTTTGGGACTGGGTACCCAAGCCAGAAATGGGCAGTTACCCCAGGCCTCCCTCTCCTTCACCTAACCAGCCCAAACTTTAGAACATGACTCCTGTTGACATCATTACTTTTCTCTCCACATCTGTAACTGCTGCCCCAGCTGTGACGGTCTCTGTCTCAGTCAGCTGCTTGTTGCTAAGACACAATACCTAACATCCACACTTTAAAGGAAGAGAGACGTATTTTGGCTCATGGTTACATTTCATGGTGCGCTGTCTGCAGTGTGGCAGAGGGGCACAGCCAAAGAAGGGTGCTCCTGTTTTGAAGGACAGGAAGCAGCAAGGGAAGGGAGGAACCAGCGGAAGGAGACAAAGCCTTCAGCCCCCAGGGCCCCACCTCTTCCAACCAGACCCCACCTCTTTATTATAAGTCAGTTCTGCCTGCTGAGGATTCTGTCATCTCCCAAAAGCCCTACGTATGAGTGCAGAAGGCCTTTGAGGATGTTCTTGATCTAAACTAAGACACCTTGACCCAGAGTATGGGTCTAGGTGATCAGCTGTCTGTCTCCAGGCCTTGTGCATTTCAGGCCATCACTAACACCCTTAGGTGTAATCAAGGCCCTCTTTCAGCCAGGGTAAAATGATTCACTGGTGAAGTGGTGCCCCAGGTCCCCAGTGATCTTGCCCCAGATGTCTATTTTAAACTCACTTTCTTCCATTGCCTCATCATCTCCTGTGTCTACCCGCCCACCCATCTCCAAACACCAGGCTCACACTGCTGCATGCTGGAGCACGCTACTCTCTCTTTTTGGAATGTCCTTTATTACATCATGCATTTGGCATACTCCTACTCATCCTTCAAGATTTTCTGAGAATGCCACCAACTCTGGGAAACAGTGCTGCCATTTTCAGCAAAGCGTAATGCTTCTTTTTCTGTCCTCCCAAAATGCCTCCCTTTGCCTTTCTACTATGGAACTTTCCATGTGTATTTCTTACTAGAATGTGAGCATGAGACTGGAGTCCTTTTTGCCTCTGCTTCCTCAGGGCCGACAGCAGTGATTGACACTTAGTGGGCACTCCATGGATGCTTATAAAGTGAATGAATGAATAAATGAGTGAGTGAGTGAATGAATGATGACAGCAATGTCAGGAGAGAACATTGAAGTTAATCTAAAACATTGTTAACCATCATTTTCCAATGCAGGTTGTTATGTAAAAGTAGTAAGAGTCTCACCAGTTCAGCCCCAGTGAGCCCCTTTCTAATGGACCACATGTATCCCTTGGGGAATCTCTGCACAGGCAGCCTCTATGCAGAACTAGAAAAAGAAAGGAAGCACTTACTAATTTATAAACATCTAGAGTATCAGGGATGGTAATTAACATAGAACTCACTACTAGTTAGAAAGTGGTTAATAGTTAAAATGCTAACATTTAACAAACTAATGTCTTCTCTTTCTCCAACTAAGCAATTATTTTAAGTTAAGGATGCTTAGAGTGGCTTGGAATGAGAGGAAATCTTTGTAGACACCATGTGTGTTTAAGAGGCAGCACTACTTGGGTATGTTCCTCATTGCTGCTATTAACCATGCTGGCAAGGGCTGGCATTTGCCAGAGCCTTGTGGGCTAAGACAGAGGTGCAGAATGGGAGGCAGGTCTCCTTTCACAAGAATCTGTCATAGGAAAAGAAATTATGCTTGCAAAGCAAATGAATTTATAGGGAGGCAGGTGATCATTCACAATCCAAAAAGACCCTCTGCTACACAAAAGGATTTCCCACAGGGCTCTTTTAAATAGGAAATGCCTCAGAGCACTTAAAATATCATTGAGTTTATAAGGACTCTGTTAAGAACTAATTCTTTCAGAAACCAATCTACTGCACAATGGGGGTGTAGCTACCTTTAGAATTGCAGCACATCCTTGCTTTGCTACCAGCCTGACTTGCCTGCAACCTTTACCGGGGACACTTACAAAAGAAGTACTTGAAAGTGTCAGGAGACCAGATCTGGAGTCTCTTTTGACTATCCTGGCTGCACGTGGAAAAGTGTCTGCCTGTTTTCTCCTGTGGAACTCATGGGCTAAGTAACCTTTGGGTAAGAAATGAAAAGCAGTCAGCATGAAATGCCCCATAATGGAGATGATTATTTACCCAAGGATTAACTTGTCAGTTCCATTGTTTTAGTCACTTTCTCATCACTGCAATAAATACCCAATACCCACAGCTTAGAGGAGGAATTGTTTAATTTGGTTCATGGTTTGGAGGATGAAGTCCGTGGTTGTTGGCTCCAATCTAGAAATAGCATGGGGAGAGAGCGTGGTAGAAGAAAGTAGCCACAGAGCAGCAGGAAGGGAGGAGCTAGGAGGAAGATAGAGCCTCCGAAGTTACACCCCAGTGCCTGCCTCTTCCAATCAAGCCCCACCTCTAGCCAGCGCATTTAGCTATGAATTTATCAGTGCATTAATCCACTGATGAGTATAGCAACCCCGTGATCCAGTCACCTAAAAGCCCCACTTCTGGATACAGGAGACTTTCGGGGACATTTTTGATTCAAACCACAGCAATTATCATGATAAAATGCTACAGACTGGATGGAGTAAAAAAATAGTTACTCATTTGACAGTTTGGGATGCTGAACATCTGAGATCAAGTAGGTATCAGCTTTTCTGTGTTTCTCTTCTAGCTTCAGGTGGCTGGTGGACCCTTTGCTCCTTGGATTCTGTTATTAGCACAGTCTCATCACATAGCATTCTGTATGTGCACACAGTGCAGTTTCCTTTTAACTAATTACATCAGCGGTGATCCTATATCCATGTAAGCCATGTTCTGAAGTATATGGGCTGGAACGTTTGCACGTGACTTTTGAGGCAGATAAGATTCAAGCCATAATAACTCATCATTCCTTTTAGATTTGAGTCACTGAAATGATAGCTATGGTCATTTTCTCTTGTCTGAAACAATACTGTCTTGGCTGAAACAATACCAAGTAAAAGGTATTTTCTATAGAAACAAAAGCAAGCCACAAAGGGAAGTTCTTGGGTATACAAAGTAAGGCAGGGGCCCGGCAGGATGGCTCAGTGGTCTAAAGCTCCTGCTTAGGAAAGCTTAGGTGGCTGCAGGGACCGTGGTTCTATCCCCAGCACCACATGCTGTGCCAGCCCTGCCCTTAGGGCAGGCTGAGCCGGCCATAAAAATAAATAAACAAACAAAAGTTCTGAAACAAGAAAATAAAAATAAAATAAATAAAATAAAAATAAAAAGAGACAGGGTATCCCAGTGTGCACCAGAGTCTTAAAATAAATAAATAAATAAATAAAACCAAAGTGAGGCAAAGGGAAACTGTAGGAGAGAACACATGGTACTGCGATGTGGGCAATGGCTGCAGTAGTAGTTTCCTTTGACCTGCCATCTCTTCATGTACCTCTCCCTTGTGGGAAGGAGATGTGCTTTGCAGGGTTTTTCTCACCTCCTCTCATCCTCTTCCCACATGGAGGAGAAGTACAAGGGAGGCTTGGTGCTCTGCTCTCAGCAAGGCTGACTTTTTTTTAAAAATCTTTTTAAAAATTATTTATTTTATTTATTTATTTTTTTCTTGTTTCAGAGCTTTCGTTTATTTATTTATTTTTATGGCTGGCTCAGCCTGCCCTGAGGGCAGGGCTGGTGCAGCATGTGGTGCCGGGGATAGAACTGCAGTCCCTGCAGCCGCCTAAGCTTCTTAAGCAGGCACTTTAGACCACTGAGCCATCCTGCTGGGTCCCAAGGCTGACTTTTGACTGGGAGATTTCTCATATCCCGTGGAAGCCTGCTGCTGCCTGCTCTTGTCACGTGGACCCAGCTCTGCCTCCACAGTTCTTCCACAGCAGTCACAGGAACAATAAGTCAGTCATTTCTTCTAACTTAGGTTTTCAATACACTTTTTAAAATAAAAGCATCCACAAATACTATTTTTTAGCTATTGGGTTGCTGGAAGTTTGGAGGTCAAGGGGGTAGAGGAAATGACTTTGAGGACATACTTGTTGGTGCTCCTGGGATATTGGAGTTGTGTCCAGAGACACAAGGTCCCACTTGGCACCCAGTTTCAGTGCTAGATCCACCTTCTGAGCCAGAATATCTTGGTTGGTTTAAATATGAAAGGAAGTAGCCAGGTAACCCAGCTCATGCACACTAAGTCTCCAGGCCTGCACTCAGTGGTCTTCAGTGGTCAACCTTGATCCTAATTATTGCAGCATTAGAAATGGAGTTCTGACACCTCCTTCCCACCCATGGGCTTTGGGTGCCATGACATTTCCTTCAAGGGCCATAAAATATTAAAAATAGCACTGCCCCATGGGGAAGCAGAGTCAAAGTTCCCATTAGCAGGAGTGAAACCTCTGACCAACCCTTCAGTCCTGCCCTAAACACCGAGATTTAGTTTTCAAAACTTTATTCAGCAATAACTTACAGAGATCATATTTATATACTGTTATATTTGGCTGGCCAAATAGCTCGGTGGATTAAAGTACCTGCAAGCAGGCACAGGGGACAGGGGTTTGATTTCTGGGCCTGCTGTACCAGCCCTGCCCCCAAGGTGTGCTGATATAGCAATGGAGACTGGATGTGGTGGTGCACCTGTAATCAAATCTCTTGGAAGGCTGTAAACTACGAGTCTGATACAGTAGTGAGACCCTAAATACCCTGTAGACTCTTCCTTTAAAATATACATATATATAGTTATATATTATATGTAATGTATAATATATATATATTATAATATATATAATGTATAATATATATATATTATTAATTCACACCAAGGTTTAAAAACCCTCAACAGAAAGCCTTCTTGAGGGCATGAGTGTTCCACTGGCCAGTTCCCACCCTATGGCGTTTGCTTTGACTTTCAAATAACCTTTGTGTTTGCTTTCTGAGTATTCTGCTTATTTTTTTGTTCCTGATGCTGAGAACCTGGACAAGACCCCTGGTCTGGCAACGTCCCTGTAGCCATACTTTTGATAATCTCTCCTCGTGCTTATGGTATAACCATGTGACTTCCTTGGGCCAAAAGGAGTAGCTTGAAAACTATTCATGCCTTAGGGTGTGTCCTTTCTCTGCTCCTGCAGCCTATCCCAGTGAGCAAACCCAACTAGCTGGCTGGAGGGAGAGATACTCTGTAAATCTGAGACAAGTTATCCCAACTAATTCATCTCAGACTAGTCAGCTCTCAGCTGAATCTGCACAGATTGCAGAAGTTTGGGTGAATCCAGATCCTGTTAGAAAAGTCTTGACAAAAGCCTGGCAAATTTGCCCCCTGCAAACAGCAGCATCTCTAATTTGTCAGCTAAGATGGTGTTTTTTTAAAAGAGTCATTTGTTTTGGCAGTGGTTTGTCATGTAGCAAAAGCAAACATAGATATTTTCCAAAGGATATTCCTAGATGATTTTCTGCTGGTGAGATCAGATGTGTTTGGAAATTTTGGGGACAGTTATCTATAGAGCCAGGTGACATTTGAGTGATCTTGGATAGGACATGGGATTCCTTACCAATTATACATTTGCTGCCAATTTTTGACTCCTAATTGGAAGCATAGATGGTAAAATTACATAAGAGATAAACTCGCAAACCAACTTCTTGTTAGCGGTTGGGAGTTTACACAAACAGAGAAAAATATAATGAATGAAGGTCAGGGATTGGTTAATAAAGGTGAGACATTAGACATGAATAGCAGAGATTTTCCTGGAATTTGGCTGCCTCTTCTTCTTCTTCTTCTTCTTCTTCTTCTTCTTCTT
>PVJA010003173.1:0-61949 GCA_004027025.1 Myocastor coypus
TGGTTAAGGTCAAGTATACTTTATTGAATGATAAAAGGACTGCAAAGACTTGGATCCAGTTATGTCTTTAATAAATGGGCAAAAGAAGGTCTTACGTACAAGGTTTTTGAAATAGGTCATCAAGATTTAATCCAATGGTCAGCCAGAGAGTTTAGGGAATTAAAGTGCGTGCCTAGGCAGACACAGGGGTCAGAGTTTCATCCCCAGTGTGCTGTGCTTGCGATTGAAACTGGGTGTGGTGGTGCATGCCTGTAATACCAGTGCTTGGGAGGCCGAAGACAGGAGGATAACTATGAGTCCAATCTACACAGTGATACCCTGTTGACCCTGCACCAAATACATTAAAAAAAATTTAATCCAAAATAGAGCTGGGGAGAGAGCTCAGCAGTCTAAGAGCATACCTGGCAAGTGCAAAGACCCAGCTCTATCCGCTGATCCATGGCACTGCACTCTGTGCCAGCCCCAGAGTGCTGGGCCACTGAAATTGGCCACATTGGCACATGCCTGTAATCCCAGCCCTGCTGATGCTGAGACAGGAGGATCCTATGAGTCTGAGCTGCATAGTAAGACCCTACCAAATAAACAAAAATAAATAAATGGTTTTAATTTTTTTAACTTAAGATTTAACCCTAAAAAGAAAATAATTCAAATATTTTATGTTATTTCTATCAAAGAGAAGAGCCCTTAGTAAGGAAAAAATATTTTTTGTAAAAGAAAAAAGCAGATTTTTAAAACATATTTTTTAGCTTTTCTTTGTATATAATAAAATAAATAAGTACAAATACAATAACTAATTGAGGATTCTTTTTCTTTAAATTTCAGAACAAATTCAGTTAGGGCAAAGAAAACCAAATCTCTTCCTAACTACTGATTTAACAATTGCTTGACATGAGTTTCTTACCTAGGAAGCTGCTTAAAACATGTTTTTTCCCACTACCTGATATACCAGGGAGATGATATCAATTCCTAACATCTCAAGAGTCCATCATTTACCTTCACATATCATTTTCCATTACTGGGTCTCAGGTAGAGAATATACCAGAAGATTCAATATATCATATCACTGGGCTTGAACTTCAGTTCTTCACTTAGTACAAGGTGTGATCAAAATACATGGTAAATGTTTACATTTTAAAAACTCTAACTATAGTAAAGGACACACTGCCATTAATCCCTCTCTGTATACTCCCATTTGCTTCCCACACATTTGTTGCATTGATCTTGCTGCTTTCTAACGCAGTTCTGGGTGTCATCTTTAGTGAATGTCTAGTTATATTGTTACGAGTGCCTCAACGTCTTAAGTTGATTCATAATACTTGTGGAAATTTTGATCAAATAAAAACGTTATGATATGTCCTCATTCTCTTCTTAATCAGCTCTGACACTGTGCAAATTCTGACTCTTTCCCACAATCAAAATGACCATGAAGGGCAAACTTTCTGAATTGATTCAAGACACAGGGGCAGCCAGGACAGGGCAACTAAAGACCCTCGTGGAAGATGACTTCCAGATATGCTTCAGAAAAGGCCAAGAATGGTAGGCTAGGATAAGCGTGCTCTAAGTGAGGGGAAGTATTTTGAGGGGACCTAATGACAATGTGTCTTTTGCTATAATTTTGGAAAACATAATGACCATTCACCATATTTTTGTGATCACACCTTATATTTCAATTCACTGTAGAATGGAGAATGGTGTGGAGTCTTGGTCTATTTGGCTGAGCAGCAGCTGTATCACCACTTCTGGACCTAATTTCATGAAAGAATGATTCTTATTTCTTACACTCAGCTTTTGCCTTGACTGTTCTCTGAAGATGAATAACACTGAGTCATGAAAAAACAGTGCCTGCTTAGTTGAAGCATTACCTACTGCCTGAATATCTGCCTGGGACAATATTAAGATCATCAATTTTCCACCATTAGGTACTGACTAGAACCACTGTATATTTATCTTAAAGGCCATCACTTGATAAAACTAGAACACCCATCCTACATTTTTACCTACAGTAGTGGTGGGAAATCTCCCTAACATGTAAAGAGAAAAGAAAAAAGAATAAAATCCCCAACCTGACCATGGTGATTATGGTTCTTTGTGTCAGTGGTGGGCTGGAAAGATAGCTCAGCGGACTACATGCCTGCTCAGGTAAGCACAGGGACAGGGGTTTGATCCCTGGTGCCACATACTATGCCAACTCCACCCTGAGGTGTGCTTAGCGCACACCAAGACTGGGCATGGTGGTGCATGCCTGTAATCCCAGCACTGGAAAGGCTGAAAACAGGAAGATCACTACAACACTAAGTGGCATAGGAGACCCTGTAGCAAATACATTAAATTTTTTATTTATTTATTTTTTCTTGTTTCAGAAGTTTTGTTTGTTTATTTATTTTTATGGCCAGCTCAGTGTGCCCTGAGGGCAGGACTGGCGCAGCATGTGGTGCCGGGGATTGAACTGTGGTCCCTGAAGCTGCCCAAGCCTTCCCAAGCAGGCGCTTTAGACCACTGAGCCATCCCACCGGGCCCCCGCAAATACATTAAAAAACAAAAACAAAAACAAAAAAAACTAATGGGAGGAATGATGTAGCACACTTCTTGGTATAACTGGGTGGCCACAGAAGCATGACTTTTGGGTCTGTATCTATCTAATTTCTCACCTAATCCTTTCTGGTAGTAGTGCCTTGCTCTGTTCCCAGTCACCACAAACTTTGGGAACAAGCAACTTTGTTTTCATCATGATGTTTCTACCTTAAGCCAGATAACCACAGGATGAACCCCCCCAAAACCCATGATCCAAATTAAATCTCTTTTCCTCTAAGTTGCAAATGTCAGATATTTTTCAGCGATGGGAAAGCTGACTAAATATTTTTTTCCATATTAATTTTTTAAACCTTTATTTATCCTTCTCAATCTCTCACTCTATATTTTTATTACTTTTAATAAGGAATTATAATGTGACAGTTTCTTTTTTTTGTTTGTTTGTTTTTTGTTGTTTTTTTTTTGTGGGACCAGGGTTCAAACTCACGACCTTGCACTTGCCCAGCAGGCACTTGTGCCTCGGAGCTATCTCCCCAGCCCCAAATGTGACAGTTTCAAAACACATTATTAGTACATTCCCAATAATTGATACCATTCATATTGTCATCCTCGTTGTAGTTATACAGAGCACAGGGTGTAGACATGTTAAATTTTATAATGGTTATTAGTACAATAGATTTCTTATCTTTGATCTAAATGAATGTAGTTGTATACATAGTCAAATGTTCTATAATTGCAGTGGGTTACTGGCAAAACCAGCAATGTTGGAAGCTGTTGATTAGAGCCTTTTACAGCTCAGCATACTAAACTACCTTTATGTTTTATGCATTATGTTTAAACTTCTCCGCTGGGTGATTAAGGGCAAGTTAAAGCAAGACATGTATAATAAACATGTAGTTTTTGTATCTCCCAAGGTCAGTCAGATCCCCTCAGGATTTACTTTGGAACCATGTACAGTGCTCTGTAGAACTGTTGTCAGTGTCAGCCATCTGGATGAGTCACAGCCATTACTTGACCAGTTTGCTCTCTGTGAAAGCCCGAGAGAATATTTTCTCTCCAGTTGACTTTTCTTAGGCACACCATATACCTTCAATCCCTTTTCTCTGCAGTCCCTCAATCTCCTTGAACAGTAAATTTGGGAAACCACTGAGTTATAGGATGTTACAGCACAGGTTCTATTCTGTCCTGAGTCCTCACTGACCCTGAAGGGCTAGGGCCAAAATACTGGCTATCCCTGTAGCTCTTTTTCTCTCCCATTTTTGGTCTTCAAGCCTATAATCTTAGCTCTCCAGAAGAAAAGCCTAGTAATACCACTACTCGAAAACACAGGTGCTTGAGCTCAACATCATTGTCTTTCCAAATATCAAACATCTTAGATTTAAATTGGAATTGGAATTTTTCATCAATCATTAATATTCTAATAAATCCCTATACAATGCAATAAAAGCAGTTACACATTTGTACACAGATATTTAGAAATATAAGCATGTACCAAATTTTAGCCTGTCCATCCTTTGGCACTTTTTCTATTCTCTTATTCTCACTTAATACCCTTTTTTGTTTTCTTTTTTAAATTTTTTTTTTTCTTGTTTCAGAACCTTTATTTGTTTATTCACTCATTTTTATGGCTGGCTCAGCCCGCCCCGAGGGCAGGGCTGGCACAGCATGTAGTGCCGGGGATCGAACCGCGGTCCCTGAAGCCACCAAAGCTTTCCCAAGCAGGCGCTTTAGACCACTGAGCCATCCCGCCGGGCCCCTTTTTTTGTTTTCTTATAAACGAATCATTTACTTGAGAGAGAGTATAATAGTAACTGAAATTATACTGGAAACAGTACACACCTAAAATGTCAGAATGACAAGGATTCCGAGCATAGTTTTAGTGTTACATATTGCTATCATCAGTGTCAAAAACCTTTTGAGGTTTCTTAGGATCATTGTCTAATTCATTGTGTGCATATAAGTGAGTAGTTTTTCTCCTGCTGTTTCCTCTCTTTTTGGCCTGCAGCCACTTTGCTAATTAACTCTTAAGTCTTTGATTCCATTCAGCTGTGTTATGCCTCTCCATTTTTATTTCTTCTTTTGAGCTCTTACCCTAGGGAGACTATACGATATTTACACATGTAGGTCTGGTTTATTTCACCTATGAGTATATGTTCAAGGTACATCCATTTATATATGAAGTCTTCTAGTCTATCATTCTTTATAGCCGAGTAATATTCCATTCTATAAAAATACCACATCTTTTTCAACCATTCTTCAGATGATGGGCATTTTGGTTGTTTCCAAGATGTGGCTATTATGAATTGGGCTGCTATAAACACAAGTGAACAGATATCACTATGTATGATGTTTTCTGTTCTTCTGGGAAAATTCCCAGTAGGGGAATAGCTGGCTTGAATGGAATTTCCAAGAAAGCTGACTAAATATTGATAGACCTCTGTCACTAATTTTAGATAAATAGCTGCAGTCTGAGTCTATTTCTTCACTGTAAAAATGATGATAATAATTCCTAATCATATACCAACTGTTAAAATTGGATGGGATAACAATGTAGTGTCTGTTATACTATTTGCACATAAACACTGCTTAACAAGTGATTACAATTATGATTACTAGGAAATACAAGACAAAAATGGGTCCCACCGTGCGCGGTGCTCAGTCGTCATGGTGTCGTTCACCGTGACTCTGGGCAAGGAGGCAGCGGCGAGCGAGATCCACCGCCTCAGCTTCTGCTGCATCCCAAGTCGCAGGCGGGGGCCAAGGCATCCGTGGGTCCAGGTGGCCGCCAGTTCCCGGCGCTATGACCTCGCGGCTTCCAGGAGTGATGAGGAAGGAGACTTGGTGGCCTTTTCCAGTGATGAGGAGCTGACCGTGGCTATGACCTATGTGAAGGATGACATCTTCTGCGTCTACATTAAAGAGGACGACCGGAGGGAGCACTGCCCCACCGTGCCCAGGGAGTGCTGCGCCCCATGTTACACCCCGGTGTGATCTGCGACGGCTGTGATGGGCCAGTGGTGGGAGCCCGCTACAAGTACAGCAAGTGCTCCAACTCCAACCTGGGCTCCGCGTTCCCCAGGGAAAGGCATTCAAAGCCAGCGCAGCAAGGTCGCGTTCGCCAGTCCCCCGGGACGCGGTGCTGAGGGCTTGCCTCTCAAGCTGAAGCACAGCCCCGGCTGGTGTGGGCCTCGGGAGACAGACCCTCCAGGCAACTGGAGCTGCAGCCCTGCCTCGGAATCAGTTTCTGGCCAGTCAGAAGATCTCAGAGTGAATTTCCTGAAGAATGTAGGGGAGAGCGCGGCAGCTGCCCTCAGCCCTTGATGTTGAACATGGGGGTGGGGGTGGGGGGAGGAGCCGCCTGACTCCTGTCTCCCCTGGAAGCTCTGGCATTGAGGACAAGGGCAGCTCCCAGCCCAGCAGCTGCTCTTCTGAACCTTGGAAACCTGATGGTGATGGTGCCACACAATCTCTGGAAGAAAAGATGAAGATGATCGTCCTGGAGCCCCCTGGGCAAACGGAGGAATAGATGGAATTGGACAATTGTTCAAGTGGAGATGAGGACTGGACTCACCTGTCCTCAAAGGAAGTGGGCCTATGCACAGGGACAGATGCCAGAGTTGGAAGGGCCAAGTTCTCTGGACCCTGCTTGGGAGGGCCCCACAGGGCTGAAGGAGGTGGCCTTGAACCTGCATCTCCCACCAGAGGCTGACCAATGCCTGATCGAGTCCCTATCACAGATGCTGTCCATGGGGTTCTCAGATGAAGGTGGCTGGCTCACCAGGCTCCTGCAGACCAAGAATTATGACATCAGGGCTGCGCTGGATGCTATCCAGCATGCCAGGCCACCGTCACCACTGTGATGCAGGCCTAGCCTGGGCCTGCTTTCTTGTCTCCTAGTCGTGTTGAAGAAGCCTCGAGCAGCAGGCCCGCAAGGGTCATTTGTTTGGTGTCCTTCCACTGGAGAGTGAGCCATGAGGCAGAGGGCAGAGGACATGGGCATGGCTGACAGCCAGACCCTCTGCTGTCCCTGCCACCATCACCAGCAACACAGATCCCTTGCCCATGGCCTTGTGCTTTTTCTTTCTTACAAATGACCATACCAACACCTAGTTGACGCTGTCACTGCCTGTGCATCTGGGGGTGGCAAGGGATAGGCTAGGGGGTTTCCTGCTGAAGTGAGTAGGGGTTCATAAGGAAAGTAACCCAGCAGTCTCCTGTGCAGCTACTCTAGTCTCACTTCCAAAAGTAGTAGCTGCTCTTAAAGTAAGGAATTCCACTGTAGCCACCTTGTTTGCTGATTTGGAATCACCTATCATTAGACAGAATATGCACAGAAAGAAAGAAAGAAAGAAAGAAAGAAAGAAAGAAAGAAAGAAAGAAGGAAAGAAAGAAAGGTAGAAAGAAAGAAAGAAAGAAGAAATGTACTCATTCAAGAAGTCTTTAGTAATTGCTTGGTCACTGTTAAGTATTGTACTGAACTCTGTAGGTACAAAGGCAAAGATGGCATAGTCCATAGTGAAGGGCAAGATCATTAAGTTAATATCTTTAATACAGTGTGCTGTGTATGATAGAAGTATGTGTAGGTGAGACATCTAAACTGGAGATTATCCTTGGAGAACATCTGAAAGAAAAGACTTTTGAAAAAGATAGCGATGGAGGGGAAAGAGGATCATGAAAAGCTTGGTTAGTTTGAGAAACTGTCAGTAGTTATCAGAGGGGCTGAATATGGACTGTAAGTCACAAAAGGAAATGCAAAGTAAGCAGCAGTCTCTCATTACAACTCTTGTGACTGGGATGAGGAGTTCTGAGTCAAACTCCTGTGTACAGCAGACAGTAGGTTTAAGCAAAAGTATCAAATTTATGGCTCTGGTGATTGAGGCAGGTCAGGATAAGTCTAATAATTGAGAAAGTTCATTTCTCTATAACTGGTATAGGAACTCATGATTAATTCAAACAGCATACAGTTTTTACTTTGGGTTGATGAAGGAATAAAGTCACGAATATATCTAGGCCAATGAGACATTCCAGAAAACTTGCTGGATTTCCTAGGAAAGTCCATCCTACCTCTGGACTTCCATTTGTATTAAGCAATAATTGTCCTGTTTAAGCCATTTGGAGCTGGTTTTTTCTGTCATGGCCAAAAGCTTTCTAAATGATGCAATTTCTTGCCATCTGTGCTTCCAACAAGAAGAACCAATTGGCTACCTTTTTTAGTTATAACCACCACTATTCCTCAAGTCCTCTATATTGAGTGAATGTTGTAAGCTCCCTACCAATATCTGTTTCTAGATTCTTATCAAGCAGGAGAGATTATATGAACCCGGTGCACTCCTGGGAGAAGCTGGCGTGAGGGTGAGGCCAATATGCTGAAAAGGACCAACAAAACAATAGACCTTAGCTACTGGGATGTTTTACTTTCAGCCTTCTTATTGTGTAATAAATATTCTCTTATTTAAGACACTCTGAGTTAGGGAATTCTGCTCTCTGTATTTAAAAATAGCTGAAGTGTTTCTGCAAACAACAATACCGCAAATTATGGAACTCAATGAATGGGAGTGGTAAAGCAGAGGACTGTAAGACAGCACCCTGTGGTCTTCATTGACAGACATGAAAGTTAAAATGAAGTCCTTATTGCAGCCCATAATCCAATCTGACTGTGCACAGATAAAAAAGAAGGGGTGAATGTTGTATGATTTTTGGTCCGGTGCTGAAAGAAACGAGAAGAACAATGAATGTAGCTTCAGAGCACTCACTGAGATTTCTCGTACTCAGTGAGCCCAGAGCCTCAGAAGGCTCTTTTTTTTATTTAGCATTAAAAAAATTGGCTAAGGAGTATACGTCACTACTTTAATAGATACAGCATATTCCAGACACGTAGCTCACACAAATACTAACAGATAATACTTTAAGCAGGGGAGGAGGCAACCACTGGTGTCACGCACGTAGCAGATAAACAAAGAACAGGGCATCCATGGGAAGAGCCGCCATCTGCAACCTTGAGCCCCAGCTTTCCGGGAATCTCAGGCAACAGAAGGCAGCCCTCCCTGGGCTCTGTCTATAATTCACCATTTCTAGGGACACCAACTGGTGTTCAATCTTATCTCTATGTCACTACAATAGGGGAAATTGAACACAGACTCACATAGAGGGAAACAATGGAGGGAGATACAGATAAAGCAGCCATATGAACTGAGAGAGAGACTTACATCCTTCCCTTACAACACATCTTCCCTTCAGAAGAATTCAAACCTACAGGCAACTCCACCTTCACTTTCTAACTTCCAGGACAATGAAACAATATATTTCTGTTATTCAAGCCACCCAGTTTTGTTCTGTGCCATGGCAGCTCTAGGAAACATATATTTGTGGCATTAATTCTAAAATACAGAGGTTTTTTCCTTTTGAGTTTAACAAATAGCCCATTCTTTTTCTTTTTCCTTTCATTTCCCCTCTTTGCTCCTTAGTTCCTCTTCCCATTTGAACAATTTCTTCCTATTTCACAATATCTATTATATATTTTGGTCTTTTCTTACACTTTCAGTTTTTCATACTAGAGGGACAATGCAAAAGTTAAAATTAAAAAAAAAATTAGCAAATAGCATGCTAATATTACAAAGCTATTCATTTATTTACTTGATCAACTTAATTTGACACTTACTGAACAACTACTATGTACCAGGATTTGTTAAATGCTAGATTCAGAGATACATATAAACACACAAAGATTCCAGGAAAATAGCCTATTATGTAATTGCAATTAAGAGGAGTTATAATCAAAACCCTTAGAAGAAACTGTAATTCAACAAGTTGTATGCCAATCACAGCCAGGGATTAGATTTATGTTTACTTTACCAAAGAAGTACCAGACTCTAAAGCAATTAGACTCAAGAGCTAGGCCCTCTTCCTGCCAACTCACTTTTGGGCAAACTGATGAACTATAAAATTCTTCCAGTTCCAAGCTGGGCATGGTGGCGCACGCCTGTAATTCCAGCACTTGGGAGGCTGAGGCAGGAGGATGGATGCAACTTTGAGATCAGCCTGGACTACCAAAGTGAGCTCAAGGCCAGCCTGAACTGCATATCAAGACCCTGTCTCAAAAAGATTAAATACATAAATGCGTACATACATACATACATGCATACATAAAATTGTTCCAGTTCAAGCAATTTCAACTCCTTTTTCAAAAAAATTGTACAACTAAAAACAAAAACAAAACTGTACAACTGTTACAAAAGGAATAAGTGAGGGGCCAGGGACATAGCTCCCTGGCACAAGTGCCTGCCTGGCAAGTGCAAGATCATGAGTTTGAACCCTGGTCCCACAAAAAAAAAAGAAAGAAAAAAATAAGTGGTCACAGTACTTAAGTGTTTACATTACACTTAAAGTCTACCTATGCTGAGTTTTTCCAAGTGTTTTTTTACTAGTATAACCTGTTACAATTTTCAGAAAGCAAATTGATTCTTTTGTAAAAATCAATTCATTTGGAGATTTTTTTTAAAAAATCAGAATAAGTATGATCTTAGATGAGAATGGCATTTTTGAACTTTCATGTTTACAATGAAACTTCTTTATAGAACAGTATTTGAAAATGTCATTTTAGTGTTCAAATATTTATCTTACTCCAAAGGAGACCTTTAGTCAGGGAAAATAAACAACCATGTGTCTTTTAATGGCTTAAAACCAGACCACATTATAACTGGTTTTTTAATTAAAATTTAAAGACTCTTCTTATGAAGCAGGATAATAACACTATATTTAATATTGTTAAAATATTACATTTCTTAATTGAGATGAAACTAATCTTAAAACTGCTTATTTTCAACTTTGATAGGTCATTGGTGGTCTTAGGTAGATTCATGATTTGAAATATTTTAAGTTAACAAATGTGTATCTCTTACCTTTGCTTAATTAACATATTTTAAAAGATAGTTTCACACTTTGAAGTCTGCCAATATAACTCAGCTTTCTGACCATGGAATTATCTGTTACATAAATCTATTGCATTTTTGAAGAGTTGTGTTAAAGTAAACAGAGATGTTCAAGACACGTAGCTTATGAAGAATTTAAGTAAAAAGGCCTACAAATATCTTGTTAGTTCTTGAATTCAGGGAGAGAAGTTGGGAATAAAGCAGGGTAGACCACAGAAGATTGGTGATGTATAGAAACAGGCTTTTAGGTCTGGAAGTGAAATAAACCATTATCAAGTTACAAATGAGGTAACTGAGGCTCACTGAGATTCAGTTAAGTACCCAAGGTCTCAGTGTAAGAAGAAGTTTGAGGAATACACCAAACTTTGCCTCCAGTCTTTCCTTAAAATCTAACCCTTAGGGTGACAACCATTCAACATGCTAGTATCAGTGTTTTTTTGTAAACAGAATCAGTTCTAGGGTTATATAGGCAAGAGATTTTCAAATGTTTTTCTGTGAAAGATTAGCTAACAAATATTTCAGGCGTTCTTTGTTACATATGCTTCTCTTTGTGTTTATGATTCTTTACCAATATAGAACTATTCTTAATTGAGCTCTAGTTAATATATAGGCTAAAGATCAGATATAATCTCTGGGTCAAAATTCTGCTAATCCTTATCATAGGTCAAAGAGTGTTGGCTGATACAATTTCTCTGTTAGTCAGCTTTCTGTTTGACCTGAGCTAATGAGCTTTTAAGAGGAAAATATTTACTTTGGCTCACAGTGTTGGAGCTTCCAGTCTACCTCCTGTTGCTTTTACGTCTATGGCAGCACATGGTAGGATCACATGGCAGAGCAGAACCTCTCACATCATAGCCAGGAAGCGCAAAGGTTCTTCCAGTGATCCTGAGACTTCTCAGTGGGCCCTAACAGCAAAGGCTCCACTTCCTCACAGCAGTGCTTCACTGAGGGCTAAGCCTTCAGTATCTGGGCCTTTGGGAGACAGTAGACCCACACTACAGCACCTTCATTGGCCCAGGACAAAATTATAAGTAGTAAGTGTAATAAATTCATTCTGTCCTTTTTTTTAAAAAACTTTATTTATTTATTTTTTTCTTGTTTCAGAACCTTTATTTGCTTATTCATTCATTTTTATGGCCGGCGCAGCCTGCCCCGAGGGCAGGGCTGGCGCAGTATGTGGTGCTGGGGATCGAACCTCGGTCCTGAAGCCGCCCAAGCTTTCCCAAGCAGGCACTTTAGACCACTGAGCCATCCCGCTGGGCCTCTGTCCTTTGTTTTGAAATCACATCCTCCTTTCATTTTGGAAGAAGCCATTTAAATATTCTTTTATTAAATATGATTCCATAGATACACAATTTTTGGTATTTTAAAATGTACTTCCATAGCAAAAAAAAAAAAAAGAAAAACAGAAAGAAGAAACAAAGACAGTGTCCTTCATTAAACATTGTTTGTATTTTATTGTCCCTGAAATGCCAAAATCTAAAAGACTTTAAGAGAAGCCACTGCTCCCAAATAAAGCATATTAGGCTCTTAGCATATATCTAAATGGTATTTATGTTTGATTGCAGCATGTGACTTAATCCTATGAAAGTCTAGTTGAAGTCTGGCAATCATTTCAGAATCATTTGACAAGATCTTATGTTTGCTTTGTTGGATGATAGATGGCCTCAGGTTCAATCCCGAGATGTGTTTGTAGGTGGTCAAAAACTCTTTAAAGGCAGAGATCATATTTTTGTCTTATGTTTGATCTTCCCATATCACCCAGCATGGTAATTAAAATTATAATTTTTCTTATTTAATGAATAAAGAAGGAAACAAATCAATCAGAAAATCAGAAGTATTATAGGTCAGAAAGATTACTACTTATAGTAGAAATTAATCTAAAGGAATGTGGCTGGATAATCCAGGATGAAACGTGCATTTCCAAGGCACTTTTTATTGCCTTATTTAATTATTAATTTGCCATCTTTTCAGCCCAATATCTAAAAACTAAAGGTTTAACAATGATTAAGAATTAAGGTTTGGGGCCCAGCGGGATGGCTCAGTGGTCTAAAGTGCCTGCTTGGGAAAGCTTGGGTGGTTTCAGGGACCATAGTTCGATCCCCGGCACCACATGCTGCGCCAGCCTTGCCCTTGGGATGGGCTGAGCCGGCCATAAAAATGAGTGAATAAAACAAAACAAAGGTTCTGAAACAAGAAATAAATAAATAAATAAATTCTTTAAAAAAAAAAGAATTAAGGTTTAACTATGCTCAACCATGAAAGAAGAGTGTATTAGTTATCCATTGCTTCATAACAGATTACCCAAAAACTTAGCCACTTAAAACAACAGTTAATATCCAGCCATTTCTGAGGGTCAGGAATTGACAAGCAATTCAGCTTGGAGGTTTCATAGCACAGGGTCTCCATGGCTCTGCAGTCAAAGCGGAGTTCTAATGGTCATGTGAAGGTTTGACAGTGTGTGGAGAATCCATTTTCTCAATGACTCACTCAAAAGAGAGCTCCACTTCTCAACATGTGGGCCTCCTTACAGCACTGTGTAAGTATCTTCATGACATGGCACTTTAGCTTTCCTCAGAGCAAGTGAGTCAAGAGAAAGAGCAGAGAAAAACACAACATCTTTAATGACCTAATCCCTGAAGACGCAGAGTCATTTGTACTATATTCTATTTGTAAGAAGTGAGTTATAAGGTACAGTCTATAAAACATGGTAGAAAGTACCACCTTAACCACACCAAACAGCAAGAAACAGACACATTGTCTCTCTTCTATTGTTCTAAAACAACTCAGCTTTAACCTCAAACTTGCATACACTGTCGTCGTCACAAAGATGGCTTATAAGCATACTCCATGGGATGGAGGTCTTGCCCCAAGTAGTTCACTAAAATATTTATTTTAGTCAACATACACCAAACACTATTCACATATTTTTCTTCCTATAACAATACTTCTGGTGATATTTCAGTTTCATAGTGAGCTTTAAATATGAATTGAATAATAACAATGTGGTGAACTTTAGTTCTGATTGAAGATAAAAACTGTGATAAATATTGGATGGAATTTCTTGAAGGAGTATTTCCTACAAAAATGTTTTAAAATTACATAATATTTGCATTTTATCTAAAAATCTCATTCATTGTACCTAGTTCAGCAAATGTATATCAGACATTTTTGTATAATCATTTACAGAACTTTTCCTTCTAAAAAAGACACATGAAGATATAATATATCATATATTATACATAATATATTTCTTCCACCTAAAAAAAAGAAGCAGCAAGAATTTTGCAACATTCTAATTCTTAGATTTAGCATGCGATGGTAAAGATGTAGAGATAGACAATTTGAAGACAATGTTAATTTAACTATAAAAGTATAGTTTGTCACTAATGTTAAATATAATGTTAAATATCTCTTCTTAGATTTAGACCACTTTTAGTATATTCTTAAAGAATTATTGGTAGCAGCCTGGGACATTACTCTAAGAATGGAACATTCTTCCCACTTGAGATATTGGACTTCATACCTGTGCTCATTCAGGAAGTAAACCCTGAATGGTAATAACAATAAAAAGCTCAAGGTTTTCACTTTGTAGGCGCCTCCTTTATGTAATTTCTAGAGACACTGATATTCCAAGGCCCAAACTTTGAAAGCTATATATGAAACAACACAGACACTGCAGAAGGGTGATCAGAGGAAGCTGTGCCTATCCATCAACATTCATTACCAAATGGTCAGTGTTTATCGTTAATCATCACTAGAAACATATCACTAAGTTTCTAGATGGAACTACCAAGTGAGATTTTAGACATTTTCACTCTGCTATTCAAGCCTTTGGCAAAGATATCAACCAGGACATCAGATAATGCTATGAATATGACTTGTGAGTGTCACACATATAAGGAAAACTAGTTTCCAACTTAGTCCTAGAAAACTAGCAATCATTACAATTTCTAAAATAGTCATGGGCCTGGCAGGATGGCTCAGTGGTCTAAAGCGCCTGCTTAGGAAAGCTTAGGCTGCTGCAGGGACCACAGTTCGACCCCCAGCACCACATGCTGCACCAGCCCTGCCCTCAGGGCAGGCTGAGCCGGCCATAAAAATAAATAAACAAACAAAAGTTCTGAAACAAGAAAAAATAAATAAATAAAATAAAAAATTCTTTAAAAAAATAAAAAATAAGGCCCGGCAGGATGGCTCAGTGGTCTAGAGCGTCTGCTTAGGAAAGCTTGGGTGGCTGCAGGGACCTCAATTCGATCCCCGGCACCACATGCTGCACCAGCCCTGCCCTCAGGGCGTGCTGAACCGGCCATGGAAATAGATAAATAAACAAAAAAGAGTTCTGAAACAAGAAAAAAATAAAATTAAAAACTCTAAAATAAATAAATAAAATAAAATAGTCATGAGTTCTAGACTGGTTATCTAGAAATTCCATTAGGAAGCTAACTCGGAAGTGAAAACCTTGAGTCTTTTTGTAGTATTAGCATATGAAAAGGGCTTACTTCCTGAACAGGTGTAGTTATGAAACCTAGTGTTTCAGCTGGGTGAAATGTTCCATGCTTAAAGTAATGGCTCAGGCTACTGAAGTAATTTCCTGAAGAGTGTGTTGAAGAAAACAGTACCTAAGAATTAGAATTTTACAAAATTCTTGTTGTCTTTCTTCTAAATAGAAAAAACAGTATGTCTCATGTCTTTTTTTTTTTTTTTTAGAAAGCTACATGATCTTGGGGCCCAGCAGGATGGCTCAATGCTCTAAAGCGGCTGCAGGCGGCTGCAGGGACTGCGGTTCGATCCCGGGCACCACATGCTGTGCCAGCCCTGCCCTCAAGGCAGGCTGAGCCGGCCATAAAAATAAGTAAACAAACAAACAAAAGTTCTGAAACAAGAAAAAAAATTAAATTAAATTAAATTTTTTAAAAAAAGCTACATGATCTAATAGTAATACAAAATTTATTTCCTATGTACATTTGTAGAAGTGGGCATAATGAAACAAAATTCTTGGGTGAGATGTTATGAATATGTATAATTAAAAAATTATTAAGGCCTTGCTTGTAGTAGGCAAGGGCTCTACCACTGACGGAGAATCCCAATCTAGTTTTAGATTTGTTGCTTACAATAAATCTGCAAAGCATTTCATTTGTAAATAATAAATTTATGCATTCCAAAATGCCTAAGTATTTCTCATTTCAGGTTTTATACAGTACAAACAGGAAAGCATCATTTTTCTATATTATATAGAACTTGCATAAATTCAATGTCAAAATTTTAACTCTGCTAAGTAGCTTTATGTGGTGAGTCATATAATTCACTAGACTTAACCAACCATCTGTTCTAACTCTTACATTCATATTTTTGGTGGGTTTTTTTTTATACTTCTTAGCAGCTCTTAATATAGAAATTACTATTGCAATTTACATTTTATTTATTACATTTACTTACTATGATTCATTTATCATGTTTATTTATTGTATTTCATTACTTTTACAAAATAGACAAAAAAAGAATGATATTTTTTAGTAGTGACTACTTTATATTACTGAGGGGGTTAATATCTGGCCTGACCTATCCTTCATTTCACTAACTATGTATGAAAATTAGTATCCAGCTACATTTAAGGCATTTTGAGACATGCTTAAAGAATTTAAATTATGGAACACAGGTATGTATAATTCCAGTGTTTAGGTTTAACACTACTGACAAACTACGCTTTTATAATTTTTTTTTTTTTTGTCTTTTTCAGACAGAGTCTCACCATGCAGTTCACCTGGCCTTGAGCTTACTTTGTAACCCAGCCTAGTCTTGAACTCACAGCAATCCTCCTGCCTCTATCTCCCAAGAGCTGAGAACTATAGACATGAGCCACAATGCATGGCACTTTTATGATTAATTTACCATTATTCTTCAAATTTTGTGTTTCTACATGTTCTCTTTAATAAAAAAAAAAAAAAACTACATGTGATAGAGTAAGAAAAACTGAGCTTGAATTGAAGTAACTGCTTTTGGGTAATATTTTCACTCAAACATAGATTTATCTTATATGACAATGTACTTCTCTTAGAAATGCAGGGTGGCTAACTATGAGCTTTTATCTGTCCCTGTTCTCTTCTGCATTTTCAGAGGAAGGCTGGACTAAGAATGTTAAGAGATATTTTTCTCGATTCCTATTTCAAGCTTTGGAACATAGATCTTTCCTGGAAAAAAAAAAAAAAAAAAAACTGTGGAAAAAAATACTCATATTCTAATTCCATGTATGACTTCTTTTGTTTCTGTTTGTAAGGTGGCTGGATCCCATTTTCACAGGATGTTGATAAGTAACATTCTGCCTGGAGCGAGTTAGGCAGAATTTGTGGAAGTCATGATGAAATAGCTCTCTTCATGCAGTCACTTCTTTCGCAGGTCTATCTTCTGATTGTCTAGCCTCATCATGAACAGTCCATGCCAGGGTATCCCTGGCTCAACATAAGAGTACAAGAAATACTACCATGTTATATCAAATTCATGTAGTTTTATTGTCCCTCATAGAAAGTAATGTGTCAGGGACAGCAACTTTAATCAAGAGGTAGGTACACTTTGGATGAGCATATTGTTTTCTGTTAGGGACTGAAATGTTCACTGCTACATCCATCTAATCCCATGTAGGATTATAGCATTTCAGAAATGGAAGGGATGTTAGTGATTCTAACTGGAGCCAGCCAGGCAAAAGTCAAAATATCACTTTTATTATTAATAAAGATGTTTGTAGAATGAAGGATCAGGTTACTCTACTACATTTGACTATTTAGTAGAGACAAACAAGTAATTAAAAAGTTAAATACCACCTAAAGAACCTTGGAAACTGCAAATGCAAAGTTGGTTTTACACTTCACTAAGCACCCTAATTGAAATGCTTTGATTCATTCTCTTCTACTCTCTTCTGGATGTTCTCTTCCACTCTCAAGACTTCAAATACCATCTTCTATGTTAATTACTTTCAAGTGTGTGTTCCAACCATCACCTCTCTCCTGTTGTGTTGACCTCTTTGGGAGGTTTACAGTTTCATAAGATGACATAGGTATATAAAGAAATGTCTCTGTGTTATAAATATTAATACCAATGTATGCAACATACTGTGAAATTACAAATGAGAGATAGAAAACACTTCAGGAGATAAAAGGAAATATAATTGCCACAGGTGTGTAGGGAAATGAGTGACAGAAAAAGAAGGAAAAGAATGGCATTGTGGGAGAAAGAAGAGCAAGAATAAAGTTTCTGAATCATAAAACAATCTGAAAAATAGTAAAGAATGTTCAGAAATGAAAAAAGAATAGAATCAGGAAAAAAAATCAGGGATGTTCCGACATTCATATTTGAGGACTTGGATTTATTCTGCATTTCTTTTATCTATCATGTAAATAAAAAACATCAAAGGACTTTTTAAGCAAAGGACAAATAAGATCAGATTTGTATACAAGAGTTTTTTTTAAAAAAGCTTTTCTATTTTAATTCATTCCAAATAGTCCAAATAAATAGATTCTGCTTAATGCCTGAAGAAATTTGACTGTATAAGTACAAGTCTGTGAGTGGAACGCTAAAAAAGCCACACTGCTGTGCTTTTGGAGGAAGAAGAAATTTCCTAGGACAACCAAATGTAGAGAAATGAGATAAAGGTGAAAAAAGCCAGCAAAGGCAAAAGGCAGTAAGCACATGGGCATCTTCTGTAAAGTACTAAACCATAACCACTGAGTGGCCAGTTTTCAGTTATGCTAGAAACTAAGCTTCACCTCCAGATCAGTCACAGACAGGACTCACGGAGCAGAGTCTATGAACAAAAAAGATTATGAAGATTGCGTGTGAGGCTCTGACAAAGATCCCCATGATCTTGGATGTTTAGGGTTCATTTTGTAGGTGTTCACGCTACTTTGAATGTGGTCAGGTCCTACAAACTGATTCCCAACTAATAAAGCAAAGGTTAGAGATGTCTCTTCCAGGATTACATTGCTTTGTCTTGCCAACCAATTAACTCTGGAGAGTCTTGCTAATTTGGTGAATTAGGCAGCCACATTAGAAAAACCCACATGATAATAGGTAGTCTGTAGGAACTATAGGTGGCATTGAGGTACTAAGGACAGCCTCCAGGCATAGTCAGAAGGAAGCTTGGAGACAGGTACGGCAGTGCACACCTGTAATCCCAGCACTATGGGAGCCTGAGCAGAACTCCAAGCTTGAGCCTAGGATAACAGCAATTTAGTAAGACCTTGTCTGGAAATACAAAATAAAATAGTTTTAGCATTATAAGGCCCTGGGTCCAGTTCCCAGTACTGAGAAGAGAAACTTAAGAGACAGAAGCAGACAAAAAAGAAGAGAGAGGGAGAGGAGAGGGAAGAAAAAGAAAAGAAGGAGGAGGAGGAGGATGGGGTGGGAGAAAGAGAGAGAGAGAGAGAGACAGAGAGACAGAGAATAGTAGGTAATGAGTTTTAACAAACAGTAGTAGTTCAGTCAAAGCCTCCAGATGACAAGACAGTCCTGGAAACTGTTCAGCTGAGCATTGTGCAATCCCAAGCAGAGGACCCAGCTAAAGTGTAACTGGACTCCTGATCTACAGAAATTGAAATAATAAATGTGAATTATTTTAAGTTTCATGGTTGCCCATACCCCAAATTCATAGATATTCCATTATCTGCATCATCTCCCAATCTAAGCAGCCATGAGTAACATAGCTTTAGGGGGAGAATCACTTTCCAAGCAGTTTGTCAGAATGGAGTGGAAGAGTATGAGATTACAGGCAGGAATAATGGTCATAGCACTGATGAGCTATGGTGAGGCCTGGGCTGAGGAAACAGCAGAGCTATTTACGAAGTTAGGAAATACAAGAGAGGGACAGGTTTAGGGTTGAAATATAATGATTTCATTTGGGACGTAAGTTCAAACTGTCTGCATAGCCTCTAAGAGAAGCTAACTAGCAAGTTTTCTTATTAACTTTGTAAGATGTTGAGTGATCGGGCAAAATTCACATTTCCCTTGTCACACACAAGGTTCCATGACTTGATAGCAACCTGCCTTTCAGTACTCATCATAGATTGTCCATTTCCCATGATTAGTTGATGCACCCGAAAGAGTTCACATGCTTCACATTTCCATACCATTGTTTGTATTTTTCCCTTTGAATAAAACACACTTCCCCTTCATACATATTTATATTTGCTTTTTCCTATTTTATACTTATATATTCCTCTTCATGTTTTAAAATATCCTCTCTGCTGTGTTAGAATGTAGGCTCCCTCAAGGGCAGGGATCTTTGCTTTGCTCACAAATAGATCTCAAAAACTTAGAATAGTGTCTGGCATAATAGTAGGCACTCAATAAATACCTCCTTGGGCCAGGGAGATAGCTCAGTGGAATAAGTACTTGCCTGGCAAGCATAAGTTCCTGAGTTCAATCCCTGGTATTGAAAAACAAAAACAAAAAATAAATACCTCTTTAATCAAGATATATGTTTTATATGAAGACATTCCTAATTTTTCTGGTCACAGAAAAAACATTAATGCTTTTAATATCATAGGTGTGGGCCCCGACGGGATGGCTAAGTGGTCTAAGGCACCTGCTTAGGAAAGCTTGGGTGGCTGCAGGGACCATGGTTGGATCCCCGAAACCACATACTCCACCAGCCCTGTCCTCAGGGCAGGCTGAGCCGGCCATAAAAATAAATAAACAAGCAAATTAATATCATAGGTGATTAACAAATGTTTGCTGATAAATAATACAACTAACTAGTTCTGAGCTGAATATGGTGGAGCACACCTCAAATCACAGCACTCGGGGAGGTTAAGGCAGGAAAATCACAAATTCAAGCCTAATCCAAGAAAATTAGCAACTTAGTGAGACTCTGTTTCAAAATAAAAACTAGTTTTCTATATGTCCTAGATAGAAGGCCTTTGTCAGAGGGGAAGTCAGCTATAATTTTTTCCTAGTTCATAGGCAAATGACCCTCTGACAAAGGATTTCTATCTAGAACATATAAAGACCTAAAAAAAAAAAGCCCCCCTAAATTCAAAGACTCAATAAAAAAATGGGCATCTGAGATGAATATACACTTCTCAGATGAAGAAATACCAATGGCAAATAAATATATTTAAAAAATTTAACATCATTGACCATTCCAGGAATGCAAGATTCCATCTCACACCAAAAAGAACGGCTATCATCAATAAGTCAACCTGTAACAAACGCTCCACAGGCTGTAGGAAAAAAGGAATCCTCCACTGTTGATGGGAATGTGTGAAGATTCCTCAAAAACCTAGGACTAAAACTCTAGAGGTAGAGATTCCTTTCAACCCAGCCCTACCCCTTCTAAGTATCTTCTTGGGAGAATTAAAAAATAACATATCACAGTGATATATGTGTACCCATCTTAACAGCAGTACAATTTGTAATAAATAAATCTTGAAAGTAACCAAAGTGCTCATCAGCTAAAGAATGGATCAAAAAAATGTGGTATTTTTATACACAGGAATACCACTCAGCCATAAATATAATCTTGAGACTTTTACAGGTAAATAGATGCAATTCAAGACCATACACATAAGTAAAATAAATCAGACTTACATGTGTAGATATTATATTGTCTCCTTAGTGTGAGAAAAAGTAAATAAGGTCAAAACTGCACAGTAGATATTATGAAGTAGTAAGAAATTGTTCAAAAAGAAAAAGGAGCCAGAATAGAGGAAAGGAAAAGGTGTAAGAAAACACAAGATAGTTATACTACTAGTTTCTCTTGATTCATTGACTAAGAAAGGTTTTTGCTAATATAAAAGTTTATAGAGGGGCTGGCAGGGTGGCTCAGTGGTCTAAAGCGCCTGCTTAGGAAAGTTTAGGCAGCCATAGCGAGCTCAGTTCAATCCCAGGCACCACATGCTGCATCAGCCCTGCTCTCAGGGCAAGCTGAGCCAGACATAAAAAAAAAAAAAAAGTTTATAGAGAATGTTTTATGCTAGTATCTTGTACTCTGAGTATCTACTTTGAAAATAATAATACACAAGGTAATAGTGTTTTATCCTATTGTTTTATTTTGAAATTTTTAATAATAAAAGAATAAGTATCACTTGATATATATTTACTAAGGACCTAGTATATGTAATACGTAATCGGTTATCTAAAAGTACTTCTAACCCCTTTACCATTTTTCCTTAATTACAGAGGTGAAAATATATATTCAGTTCCCTGGCCTCCTTACAACTAAGGATAGTAAAGTGACACATTTTTGCAGGGGAGAAGAATCTAGTAAACGGATGGCTAAGAAAGGTAAGTCTTTCCTAGGAAAATAAATGAATAGGATGAGGAGGAAGTGGAGAAGGATATGAAGGAGAGGAAGGAAGAAAAAGAGGAGGAAAAAGGTAAAGTAGAAGGCTCAGCCCAGTAACACCTGCTGTTTGGAACCTTTGAATAGAACTGTGAAACCTGGAGCTTTTGCATCCATCTTGCACCTCTGAAAAGAGAGAGCAAAGAGAATTACAGAGCTATTGGTCCAGAGGCTTGACCTTAAATTGTCAACCCAATGTCAGGAAGTACCTAACTGCAATAGACAAATGAGCCCCTCTTGGTTAAACTTTACTAGTCTGTTATTCTGTTACTTGTAGCTGGAAATACTCCCAAAATACTAAAAGAGGTTTAAAAAAAAAAAACAAACCTGAGTAATAACACAATATGGTAAAATAACTTTTAAATGCCTATTTGATTTTAATTTGTGCTTTTAAAAATAGCATTTGTGGGCTAGAGAGATAGCTCAGTGGCATAAGTGCCTGCTGGGCAAGCACAAGGTCCAGAGTTTGTTTCCCGGTACCGGAAAAAAAAATAAAGAAAATAGCCTTTTAAAATCTATATCCTAAATTACACTCTTTACCATTCAACTGTGTTGTCACAGCTTCAACGGTCTCATCTGTTAAACCTCATCCTGTGGATAGCGATATCAAAATATAGAAATTATGGCTTCAAAAGATTATGTTTGTTAACTGATTTCAGAGATAGACCTATTAAAAATGAAAATCAAAATTAAAGGAACATACAGGCTAAGGAGATAGCTCCGTGACACAAGTGCCTGCTGGGCAAGTGCAAGGTTGTGGGTTTGAACACTGGTCCCACAAAAAATAAAAACAAACAAAATTAAGGAACAGAATAAAATAAAAATGAAAGTTAGGATTAATGAAATTTCAAATTTCTTTACCAAAAGTTTCAAAATAACTCTTTTCTAACAAAGAATTTCAAAAATCTACACTTCTCAAAAAAGTAAGATTTTCTATTTATAGACATTTCTAAAGACTTGGATAGAAATGGCAATAGACTACATAATCTGTGACATTTGCCCGTATCAGTAGGGCCTGCGTAGCATTTTAAATTGCTTTCATAAATGAATAGTGTACCTAATCACCAGTTCTGAGAATTTTTGAGTGAAGGAAGCAGATATTCAATAAGAAACCATGAGCGTAATACATAGTAATCTTGGAGGCTTTCCAATAGGCTAAAAAAGGAATCACGAGCTAAAACTATTTCTAAGAAATTTCATTAACTGAAATTATTCTGGGTTTGTGAAATTCCTCTACTACAAAAAAGGTACTCTATTCTTTCTTAGATTTTATTCACAGTCAGCAACACTTGCAAGGTTAAGAAAGCACTGGGCTGTGCCAGAGCTAGTGGATACAAAGATGAAGGAGACAGAGTCCTCGACCTCCAAGAAAATTTCATTATAGAGTGGCAACCAGACGCACACACACTATATAGACGGTCAGCCTCTCATCCACACCACAGCTGCTCTGTTGAAAGGTCACTATCAGGTGTTTCTATGTGAAATAAGTGCATCAAAGTTCATAGCCGGGCGTAGTGGCTCACGCCTATAATCCCAGCACTCGGGAGGCTGAGGCAGGAGGATCGGTGCGAGTTCGAGACCAGCCTGGGCTACAAAAGTGAGCTCAAGGCCAGCCTCAACTGCATAGTGAGACCCTGTCTCAAAAAGACAAAAAAAAAAAAAAAAAAAAAGTTCATGTAATGATTATGAATACTAATAAAGATATCAAAATAAATGACAGAATGGAGTTAAATGCCAGATTTTTTATTTGTTATTAGATATTGCTGCTATTTTAAGGAGTAATTTAAACAAAGGCACTGCTTCTTGAAATATCGGATTGAGAAACAAAAATAAAGATACTTACAATTTTACATCCTGTTTCTTCTTTTTCCTTTTCTTTTTTTTTGGGGGGGGGGAGAGGAAAGGGTGTTCAAGGATTGAACTCAGTACCATGTACTTTCCAGGCAGACACTTATCCTGCTGAGCTATCTCCTTGGCCCACCTATATCCTGTCTCTTGACAGTGATACAAGTGTTTTCACTTAAATAAAATACTGCAGAAAATTGGAGTTTGACCCCAGAGTTCTGTTCCTGCCCTGTTCCTGGGACACACTGAGACAGCCAGTGAGACTGGGTGTGGTGGCGTACACCTGTAATCCCAGCACTTGGCACACTGAAAACAGGATTACTAAGAGACCAACCTGTGTAATGAGACCCTGTAGACCTTGTACTAAATATATATATATATATATATATATATATATATATATATATATATATATATACACACTACAGAGAGATGTATATAGCTTGGTCAAGTTTTACAAAAATTTCTGCTGAAGTTAAAAATGTTATTATAGAGCATTATCACTAAAAATCAAATTTTATATTAAGATAATTAGAACTGGCATTCAAAGATAGAGGCTAAAAATATATCAATATAATAAAATAACAGTTTTAGTCATAATGACAAAAGGAAGGAAGAAAGGAAGGAAGGAAGAGACTTGATGAATTAGCCTTCTAGAATAATCCCTTTAAAGGTGTGCACATGGAATCTGTGAATGTGACTTCATTCAGGATCACTATATAATTAAGGATCATACTATGATGTCCTCCTTGAATAGGGTGGGCACTAAATTGCATAACACTGTCCACAGGCGTAAAGAAGAAAAGGACACAGAGGTGCAGGGAGGTGAGCATGTGTAGACGGAAGCAGATTTCAGAGTCTTGCTGCCATAGGCAAGGACACCTGAAGCCAGCAGAAGCTGGGAGCAGCAAGAGACACTCATCCTCTAGGATCTTGTCAGTACCTTGATTTCAGGCTTCTGGCCTCCAAAACACAGAGAGAACAAACCACTTGCTGTTTCAAGCCACCAGATGTGTGGTAATTTGTTACAGTAGCCTAGGAAATTACTATGGGTATATCTATAAAACTGTGAAACATTTAGACAGTGGAGTACTACTCAGCAAAAAAAAAAAAAAAAAAAAAAAAAAAAAAAAGAAGAATGGACTGCTAATATCCTCAACAACATGGGTGAGTCTTACAGATAAGCTAAGTGAAAGAGGATATTCAGACACATAGAAAACATATTTAGTGTGTATGCTAAATGAAGTTAAAGAATAGACAAAATTAATCTAGGGCCATAGACATCAGAATGGTGGTTAAGTTCTGAGGCCAAATGCGGACATTGACTAGAAAAAAGCTAGAAGATACTCGGTGGTGAAATGGGAATTTTCTACATCTTGATTAGGATGGTGATCACATGGGTGAATAGTTTGTCAAAAGTTCATCAAATACTGCACCAAGTTGCTATATCTTGTTGAATTTAAATAAATCAAACAAAAATTGAAATACTGTATAATTTTTTTTTTTTTTTTGTCACTTGAGACAGGGTTTCGCTGTGCAGTTCAGGCTGGCCTTGAGCTCACTTTTGTAGCCCAGGCTGGTCTCAAACTCGCACCGATCCTCCTGCCTCAGCCTCCCAAGTGCTGAGATGACAGGCCTGCGCTGTATAATATCTCTTATATGAGATACTCAAATTATAAATAAGGAGCAAAATAAAAAGTAGACAATAAAAAAAAGGGATAGACCTTGTGCAAATGGAATCAGGACCAAAAGACAGAGGGGAAGTAGGAGAGGGGGAGAGGGAAATGAACAAGGAATGAAAGTGTGTTACGACCATGAACGAACCCCACTTGAGGAATGTATACACTATGCATTGTAAGAATTTACTAACAAAAAAGATGAATAGACAAACTGAGAGCTCAGTAACAACTGCAGAGGAAAACATCAAAACAAATAGCAATAAGGATTAAATTACGCTGAGAGAAGCATTGGTAATCTCCAGGCTGTGGGTCAAATCTTGCCACCAATAAAATTTTATTGGAACATAGTCAGGCCCAATTGTTTACATGTCTCTGTCGCTGCTTTCATCTTACAAAAGTAGAGTGGAGAGAGACTACAACCTGCAAAGCTGAAAACTTTGGAACCTTTACAGAAAAAGTTTGGCAGCCCCTACTCCAAAATGATAAGAATGGGGAGAGGCTGCAGCCCATTTAATGACTGTTAGCATTGTCGCAGGTTGTTTCAGATAAACCATAAAGAACAAGCCAAATGCTAAGTCATTCTGATTCACTCTTCTAGGTATCTACAGCAAACTTTGCTCACCATAATCTTATTTTAGAGCTAAATCTTTTGCCTAGAAGCTGTCCTGTCCATTATTTCTGAGCATGTGACGAGTGAAGAAATATTGAGGTAGGATTTCAAAAGGACAAAAGCTCTATTAGGTAAAAGGGGACAAGGAAACTCAATGTTAAAATTGTACTTTTAAGAAAAATTGCACCTTTAGAACACAAAAGTTACTCAAGAATTTTTCCCCTTAGGAAACCAATTTCAAAATTATTTCTAAGAGACTTACAGACACAATAAACCTGTAAAGTGGGTTCTGGACCCATGCTTTTTACCTATAAATTGTACTTAATTGTACATGGGTAAGAGGTGTGGGAAGAGTTTATCAGGCAGAGATTTTAAATGCAGCTGAGTGCAGCTCAGGCATTCAGAGAAATGAGAGGCACTGAGTTTGGAACTGGACACCTTGTTTTATTTTTTTGAGACAGGAACTCACTTTAAAGCGCAGGTTGGCCTTGAACTCCTTATGTAGCCGAGGCTGGCCTCAAATTCATGGTGATCCTCCAGCCTCAGTCTTTTGGCTGCTAGGATCACAGGGGTGAGCCACTGCACCCAGCTGGAAGTGGGAATCTTTATGTGGCAGTGGGAATCCGTGGTCTCAGTTTGGTGAGATGGAGAGAGCCTCCGCCCAAGAAACGACAAAGGTCCAGCCCTAGGCGACAGTGTAATTTACAGGTGAAAAGGCAGACTATTCACCCAGGGCAAGAGGACTATTTGCAAGGAAAAGAGAATTACAGCGCTTTCTGCAAGTAAAAGGAAATCTTTCAGCCACAGTGTGTTCTGCAAGAGAACAGAAAATAAATCACCTGGGCTTGTGTCTTAACACTGTAGTTTTCTTTCTAAAATCATGTTTTCTTTGTCTCCTTTCTGCATGTTTTAAAATTTCTTTTACTGGGAGTCAGGGCAAATAGCTCAGTGGAATAAGTGCTTGCCTGGCGAGTGCAAGGTACTGAGTTCAATCCCTGGCACTGAAGAAAAAAAAAATTAAAATTTCTTTTACCTACATCACTTAAACCCTGTCTGGTGATAGTATAACCTTGAACTGAACATGCTCAGGAATGTGCCCTCCTCCACCTGTGTGGTCCAGTCTTTCCAAAGTGACCAGGACTGAGTTTCCCTAAAAAGGACCCTTACTTCCTTCCCTGAGACAGTCCTTTGGGAGCTAGGAACAGGGATTGATTCTGTAGATGAGAAAATAGAACAGAGGCCTCCTTAGGTCTTCTACTGCTACTTAAAAAAAAAAAAAAAAAAAAAAAAAAAAAAAAAAAAAAAAAAAAAAAAAAAAATATATATATATATATATATATATATATATATATATATATATATTTTTTTTTTTTTTTTTATAATACAGAGTCTGGCTATGCAGTTCAGACTCACAGTGATCTTCCTGTCTCAGTGTCCCCAGCACCAGGATGACAGGCTTGTGCCACCATGTCCAGTTTTGGTGGCCAGTATGGCATACCTGGGGTTCTGGAGCTGGCACGGTACCTGGTATTGAACCTGGGCCTTTGTGCTTACCAGGCAGGCTATCTCCCCAACCCTGCTAATCCCAACTAGGATGAAAAAAAAAAAGAACTTCTACTTAGATTCCCCTGGGAAGCAAGTCAAAGTTAGGAGTATAAGGAGAAAACACAAGCAAACAAGACAGGTAAAGAAAGGAACCAAATGGCCTAAGACTTGTACAGAGAGAAGAGAAAAGGAGCTAACAGGCAGGACACAGAGAAAGACGTACCAACAATAAGCTGCCCTCATTGCCAATAAATTGTAGAGGAGGGGGACATTGCTAACCTCAAGTCAGTATGTACTCAGGCCTATGTATTAATGTGTGTGTGTGTGTGTGTGTGTGTGTGCATTCACTCTAGGGTTACTATAGAGTACAGCAGATATCCACATCAAGGACAAATAAACAGACAAAAGAAGGTACAAGTAGACCATTAGAAGTAAAACAAACTATGGCTTCACACAATATAAATGAATGTCACAATCATGATATTGAGCAGAAGTAGAGCACAGAAGAATATACAAAGTATGATTTCTTTCATGCAAAGTTAAAAATGGGGAAACAAAATATCTGCATTGTTTGAGAATAATTGCAGAGGTCCCTTAATAAGGAAAAGCTAGCAAACAATGGTCATAAGAGTCAAACTTATGGTTACCTTCAGGAGGAAGAGAGTGATATTTCAGGGCTTGTTGGTGCTGCTATGTTCTTTTCTCTGGGAGGCGGTGGTTATATGTGCATTAGGTGTGTAATGGAATGCAAATATATACACAGCAATTTTTTCTCTCAGTATACATTGTATAAATATATGCACATGCATATAAAATATACATACAGGTGCATATGCTTTGCTTATGTTTTTTTGTTGTGCCATGTCATACCTTAAAACAAAGCCTAAAGAAAAAATGGAAAGAAACAGTTCAGGTAAACCTAAGTAGGTGTTAGTAAGGGTATAAAGGACAAACCAGAGGAGTTGGAACCAGCACTGGCTTAAAATCTTGCTACTGGTGATGTGATGAAGAAATTTTTCAATTTTGGTAAACCCTAGTTTTATTAGGAACATTAAGGCTGTTACTATGAGTTATAATCTTTTTTTTTTTTAATAATCTTTTTTTAAAATTATTTTTCTGTTCTTTTCTGATGGATCTGTTGGTGAGTCATCCTGTAATTACTAGTCATTATGTGTTTTATTATTTCCTTTGCTTTACTAATGACCCTGAGTTTCTCAGCATCTTAATAGGTCCGGCCAATTTGGTTTCTCTAATTTCAATAAGCCAGCCAAGCAAAACGGTATTCAAATCTCTGCTAGTGAAGTCTCTGCCCTAACCTCCTAGCCCCAAGACCCTCCAATTTGTGTGTTTAACTCACAATCCCTTGGCATATGTACTAAAATACAGCTTGTGGGCTGATCTATGGAGCTGCATGAAGCTTGAGAACTGCATTTCTGGCCAGTTCCAACAACTCCTGGAGGATGTCATTGTTTGTTGGACAACATTTCAAGAACTAGTAGTCCAAAATCAGACAGGTTAACAAATTGAGTCCCCTTCACTGAGAGAAGGGAGGAAAGATCTTTATTCTCAGGGTTTCCGAGTAAAAGGTGGGAGATAGCCTTCTTCCAGACACTGGGAAAGAGAGTGACTGTGTCTACTTGCATAGGCTGCCTTTTCCTCCCAGACAAGAGCACATTTTTTTCAAGCTACAGATCCTATCCCCTCTTCTGGAAAATCCATGGCTGTCCTCTGAAGCACAGATTACTTCTAGGGGTCTCTGTTTTTGTCCTTGAATTGCTCCAGTAAGGAATTAGAGTAGGTGAAAGGACAGGTCCAAAAAAAAAATAATAATAATAATAAAAATTTAAAAAAGGCTGTTAAGCTAAACTCCTCTGAGGGTTCAAAAGATCTTTAGAGACACAGCACTTGGGATGCTCGGAGCACTTGAAATATGTTAGGTGTTATTGATAATTTTAACATTTTTGAGGTGGAAGCTTCTGAATATGCTTCTATCACAACAGAAACAAAGTACGTAAGATCAGCAGGTCAGTTCCTTAGTTAGGAGACACATAATGTTTACTTCCATATTTTTAACTTTTAATATCACAACTCTAAGGTTAAAAAATTAAGACATTTTATAAAACAGAAGTGATAAGAGAAGGCAGGAGAAAGTTTGTGGAGCTTCATAGGAAATGGAGACATGGCCCAGTTCAAGTCCTGACTGGCTAGGAGATATTCTAAATGCTAGCAACTGCCTAGCTTGTGCAGACTAGCTTCTGAGAGCAGGCTGTAAGCACATGTTCAGCTTGTGATGTGCTTTGGTACCGAATCTTGACAAACCCCTTTCATTCTTCAAACACATGATCTGAACTTTGTCTCCCTGGGGGTGGAGTGGAAGGGCTTATTTTGCAATGCTTCATTAAATATTTCAAGGTTTTGCTTTCACCAAAGAAAATAGTCTTCTCAGGCAATTGTTTGGTTACTTGTTTTTATTATTATCTATCCTGTATCTCAGTTCTCCATTAAAATATTATTTCTATGACCTTCAAATTATCCAGGCAATTACATAGTCTTTAAGAACACAGGTCTCAGGCAGGTGAAATAGCTCAGCGGTCTAAAGAGCTCAGTGATCTAAAGCAGTTGCTTAGGCAACCACAGGGACCACAGTTCACTCCCCAGCACCACATGCTGCACCAGTCCTATCCCCTGGGCAAGCTGAGCCAGCCATGACATAAATAAATAAAGTTGAATGACTCCTAACTACAAAAAAAAAAAAGAGACAGATCTTACCTTAAAGCAAAACAAAACAAAAAAAGTATAAATTTTACTGAAATGCATTAAAATAATAGGATATATATTTATTTGTAAAACTTAAGGAACCACTTTATGATGCTTTAAGGTCAAATTATAAACCGATAGCTTTAGAAAATCTATACAGTTAATATTCTTCAATATAAAGTACAATTATCTATTTCATATGACCTAATTTAATTCAATTTCACACTTAATTTGTTTGTAGGTACTGAACTCAGAAATAAATGTATGACAAAGTCCTTTCCTGGCTAGTTTCTAATCTTTTTAATCATGGGCTTGAGTATTTGATTGCTTTTCTCTCTTCCCACTAGGTTATGATTAATACTTAGAGGAGAAAGTGACTGACTCTACAGGGAGTTTAAGCTTGGAAGTGTCATTAAAGAAGTTGCTTCTTAAGAGATATGAAGAACTGGGGTGAGGGTGAGGAGGGAGGGAGAGGTGGGCAGGATATTCTTGTTTGACTTTGTCTTGTCTTTTGAGACAGGGTGTTGCTATGCGGTGCAGATTGGCCTTGAACTCAGTATGTGGCCCAGGCTGGTCTCAAACTTGCAATGATCTATCTGCCTCCTGAGTAATGGGACACCTGGGATGCCTGGGATGCCTGGCAGGACATTCTAAATTGAGATAAGAGGGCAGTACAGATGCATTAGCAAGGAAAGTAATTACTGAGGTTGTCTGGCACTTCTGTGGAGCTACAGCACCTGTGTGTGCTTTGAGTGAGGGTGTAAATGAGGAGGGTGAGGCCAGAGGGTGCGAAGTTCTCTCTCTCTCTCTCTCTCTCTCTCTCTCTCTCTCTCTCTCTCTCTCTCTCTCTCTCTCTCTCTCCCTCTCTCTCCCTCCTCTAAGGAGCTTTGATTTTATCTGTAGATGTTTAGATGTTTGGAAAGCATGGAAGAGTGACAAGATCAAATTTCTGTTTTGATAACTTCAGTGTCAACAGTATGGAGGTTAGACCTCAGTGAAGTACTTTGGACTGGACATACACCAAGCCAATCCTCAACTACTGGCCCAACTTTTTTTTTTTGTCTTTTTGTGACAGGGTTTTGCTAAGCAGTTCACGCTGGCCTTGAGCTCACTTTTGTAGCCCAGGCTGTTCTTGAACTCACACCGATCCTCCTGCCTCAGCTTCTCAAGTGCTGGGACTAGAGGCGTGTGCCACCATACCCAGCTGGCCCAAACTCTTTTATTTTTATTTTTTAGAATTATTTATTTATTTATTTACTTACTTATTTCTTGTTTCAGAAGCTTTATTTCTTTATTCACTCATTTTTATGGCCGGCTCAGCCCACCCTGAGGACAGGGCTGGTGCAGCATGTGTTGCTGGGGATAATCCCTGAAGCCACCCAAGCTTTCCCAAGCAGGCGCTTTAGACCACTGAGCCATCCCGCCGTGGCCCAAACTTTTTAAAAAATAAATGATACAACAAAAACTGACATCAGTTTCTTTGTCTTAAACATTGAACTAACCCTATACCTCACTTTAAATGTATTGCTTTTATTTTTCTCCACTTTTATTCTGTAAAATTTCAAGCCTTCTTCTGTTTTTTTAATGTACATGTTAAATTTTTTTACCTTGATTTTCAAAATTTCACTAAGCAAAGTGCAATATGTTTTATCTTATCCCATTAAAACAAACAAACAAACAACACAAAACAAAATCCACTTTATTTATTTTATTTTTTTAAATTTTATTTATTTATTTATTTATTGTCTTTTTGAGACAGGGTCTCGCTATGCAGTTGAAGCTAGCCTTGAGCTCACTTTTGTAGCCCAGGCTGGTCTAAAATCCACTTTTTTAAAAGATAAAGTCTTGCTGTGTAGTATAAGCTGGCTTCAAACTCATAACAATACTCCTGCCTTAGCCTTCCAGGTGCAGTAATTACAAGTGTGAATTATCATACCTGGAAACTCCACTTTTTTAAACTTACAAAGAAGCTAAAAGACTATAAAAACTTCTTTCATCATATTAACATTTTGACATTTACCTTTTTCCTCTTCTTTCAGGAATTTTTATACAATGGAAGATTACTCAGCTACAAAGAAAGATCAACTCAAGGCTTTTATAGGTAAATGGATGCAGCTAGAGACAGTATTCATAAGTGACACAAATCAGACCTGCATGTATAAACATAGTGTCTCCCAGCATAAGAACCTGAAAGAGTATATAAAATCTAAAAGGTAAAATAGCCACTGTGAAAAGGAAAGAAACTGTAAAAAGGGAAGGAACATTGAGGTGAGGGAAAGGAAGGAAGGAAGGAAGGAAGAAAGAAAGAAAGAAAGAAAGAAAGAAAGAAAGAAAGAAAGAAAGAAGGAAAGAAAGAAAGAAAGAAAGAAAGATGGGGCCCAGCAGGATGACTCAGTGGTCTATAGCCCTGCTTGGGAAAGCTTGGGCGGCTTCAGGGACCACTGTTCGATCCCCGGCGCCACGTGCTGTGCCAGCCCTGCCCTCGGGATGGGCTGAGCCGGCCATAAAAATGAGTGAATAAACAAACAAAAGTTCTGAAACAAGAAAAAAAAAATAAATAAAATTAAAAAAAGAAAGAAAGAATAGCCAGGCGTGGTAGCGCACGCCTGTAATCCCAGCACTTGGGAGGCTGAGACAGGAGGATTGCTGTGATATAGAGACCAGCCTGGGCTATAAAAGTGAGCTCAAGGCCAGCCTGAGCTGCATAGCAAGAACCTGTCTCAAAAAGTAAAAAAAAAGAAAAAAAAAAAAAAAAAAAAAAAAAAAAAAAAAAAAAAAAAAAAAAAAAAAAAAAAAAAAAAAAAAAAAAAAAAAAAAAAAAAAAAAAAAAAAAAAAAAAAAAAAAAAAAAAAAAAAAAAAAAAAAAAAAGAAAGAAAGAAAGAAAGAAAGAAAGAAAGAAAGGAAGGAAGAAAGAAAGACACAGGATATCTCTGATAGTTCTACTACTGATTTCTGCTGGTCTATTTAAAGGATAAATTAATGCTTAATTTTTTTTCCTCTCTCTTCTTTTTAATTTTTTGCGCCAAATTTGCATGCTTATATCTTATCTGAACAACTAATCTGAAAAACTAATTATTTGTGGGGTTTTTTTTTCTTGTTTTTTGTATTTTAGGGAAGGGTCTGCAGGGTGTTCAGGGTGTCACTATTGGATTGGACTCATAGTGATCCATTTGTTTACAGCCTCCCAAGAGCTGGGATTACGGGTGTACGCACCACCATGCCCAGTCTCAATTGCCATCTCAGTGTGCCCCAGAGGTGGGGCTAGCATGGCAGACTTGGGGATCGAACCCCCGGCTCCTGTACCAGCTTGTAGGCAGCTTAATTTGCAGAACTATTTGGCTGGCCTTTGAAAAACTAATTCGAAGGCAATATGCTATATAACAAATATTATTGAATTCCTATCATTTATTTAGTGAAATTCTATATTGTTTCTGTTTTTCTTTACTATTTTTATTCTTTTTTTAAAATTCTAAAAAAAAATTCTAAATTAAATAAAATACCAAATCAGCCGGGTGTGGTGGCTCACGCCTGTAATTCCAGCACTCGGAGGCTGAGGCAGGAGGATTGGTGCAAGTTCAAGAGCAGCCTGGGCTACAAAAGTGAGCTCAAGGCCAGCCTCAACTGCATAGTGAGACCCTGTCTCAAAAAGACAAAAAAAAAAAAATGAAAGTTCAGTGGCATCAGTCTGACACATTCTCTGTTGAAGCAAATGCCAGTGGCCATACGTAAGAAAAATAACACACAAAATTTATTAATAAATGTGGTGTCATAATATTGTATGACACAGTACCATACAATAATATTGTATCCTATACACTTGAAACTTTTAGGTTTTTTCTCTAGAATCTTTCTATTTATTAGTTCTACTAATAGATGAACTTAGTGGTTTAACCTTTAAATTAAAAATTTAAAAATCTACTACTTCTCAGCTTGTGAGTCAGTTTAATTAAATTGAAAAGTGTCCTAAAATCAGATGTGGTGGCACATGCCTATAGTCCCAGCCCTCCAGAGACTGAGGCAGGAGGATCTCTGCAACTTCGAGGCCAACCCAGGCTACAAAGTGAGTTCAAGGCCAACCTGATCTGCATAGTGTGAGACCTGTCTCAAAAAACAAACAAAAAAGCATTCTGAAAATATTGGTTGTAGAGATTTGTCTGACTCTTGCACCATCAAATAGAGAAACAAATGTTAACTGTTGATAAGAATGAACTGTTGGCCAGGCATGGCGGCACATGTCTGTAATCCTGGCACTCAGGAGGATTGCCCCAAGTTGAAGGCCTGCCTGGGCTCCAAAGTGAGTTCAAGGCCAATATGAACTGTATAGTGAGATCCTGTCTTAAAAAGACAAAAATAAAACAAACACAAACAAATAAATAAATAAATAAAAATAAAACTGTCATCTATAGCTCCCAAATTAAAAATTTCTGTGCATTCATCAAAATAGTAGCTCTCTTTATTCTTTTAAGTAAATGTCATATAAACTTTTAAAAATCTATATTTATAAATATGTCCTTTGTCTGATTTACATGTTAAAGTTTTCCATAGTATTTCATTTGGATAAAACTCCCGATGATAAAATTAATTTTGAGATCTACTTACATAAGCCATTTTATTTATCACAATTCATTTAGTATTTAATAGCACTTTTAAGTCTCTCCCATTTGGGAAACTATTCTGAAAATGCAAATATAATCTCTTATGTCTCCTGACTTTAACTTTCCTGAATTTCTCTACTTTGTAAAATGTTCTAGCAAGACTTTATTTTGTGATACTAGAAATTGAATCCAGGACCTTGAGCTTGTCAGGCAGGTGCTGTGACACTGAGCTACATCCCTGGCCCTAGCAAGACTCTTTAGTGAATAAAATAACAGAATTTCAAATAGTTCACACAACATGCTTGTTAAAAATGCTTCTATAAACCTAGGAGATGAGACAAAAGTTTATGCTCCTCAACCTCTATACTTTTGCTCTAGTTAACAAAATTAAGACCTCCCTTGGCACTCACATCACTGTCTCTTTCATGGTCCCTCATATTTTTCTTTTTTTCTGAACAACCATCGCAGAACTTTCTTTGTTTTTCTTAGACTTCTAACAAGTATTACTATACCAACTACTTCAATCAAAGTGGTATAGCAGTTCCTTGATCTTATGTTGACTGGATATGGGCTTTATAAGACACATCCATCTTTACAGAAAGCAACATTTTAGAACTTCATTGCATGGTCAGGATTTCTGTGATAACAATCTTTCAGAATGTGAGCTAAGTCTACCATTTTTAGAAAGATTATTTTGATTGCACAAGACAGTCCAACTTAAAATGACTTATCAAGTACAAAAGTAATTTATTGGCTTACGTAACTGAAAACAGCCCATGTAGACAGCAGGAAATAGGTTTTCATGGAAGAGTTCAAACTTGTCACCCAGCTCAGTTTCCCTTCATTTTCCATTGTGTTGCTTCACCTTCAGCTTGCATGTGGCAGTCTTCCACAGCCTAAAGCACAACTTCACTCAGGTTCAATTTTAGCAAAAGAGTAATAGTTTGTTCTTTGTTTTTACATCTTATTGGATCATTTCAATCATATGGCTTTGTAAGATGCCAGGATTTGTATCAATTAGGAATTCTTTAGGCTGCAGAAAAATTAATAATGGTTTAAATAATGAAGAAATGTATAATACCCTAAAAAAGAAGATTGAAGGCAAGCAATTTAAAAGCTAGCTACTAATTAAAATCCACCTTTTCCAAAGCATCTGCAATAATGTTCTAGCATAAATCAACTCTCTGATCAGTTTCTGTATTCCTTTTTGTTTTCCTTAGTCAGTGTCTTTGTCCCTAAGCCATTACCAATATGTTTTACTTATAATAGATCTATAAGAAATTTTGCTATTTTAATAAAGCAAAATCTTCCTTTTTCTTGAGGAGTATGTTGTATATTCTTGTGTCTTTGACTTTCCACTTACATTCTGTCAAATTTGTCAAGTTAAACAAATTTACCTAGGATTTTGATTGAGAATAGTTTGCATAGATTTTGGAAGTCTTCTCTTCTGCATAATAGTAAGTCTTTCCACCAAAGAAGATGCTATATTTCTTTCTTTTTTCATATATATACCTTGACATACTTAAATTTTCATTCAAGTTTTATAATTTTCTCTATAAGAATTTATCTAGTATCTGGTGTGTTAATTTTTTCTATTGCAAGAATTCTCTCTTTAAAATCTTAGCTTGGGGCCCAGCGGAATGGCTCAGTGGTCTAAAGTGTCTGCTTGGGAAAGCTTGGGCGGCTTCAGGGACCAAGGTTCGATCCCCTGCACCACAAGCTGCGCCAGCCCTGCCCTGGGGCGGGCTGAGCCGGCCATAAAAATGAGTGAATAAAACAAACAAAGGTTCTGAAACGAGAAAAAAAAAATCTTAGCTTCTTAGCTGTGTATAAAGCACTTTTAAATTATATATCTTAACCTTACATTGGACATTTGGGAAAATTCTCTGCTTAAATCTAATGATTTGTAAATAAACTCCCTTGGATTTTTCTGTGTAGATAATTATCATATGCAAATAATGACAGTTTTGATTTGTCTTCTTTTTTTTTTTCTGTGAGGCAGGGTGATACTAGGTAGTGTAAGCTGGCCTTGAACTCATGGAAACCCTTCTGCCTCAGCCTTCTGAGTGCTGGGATTATAGCCACGTGCCACCATGACTGGTGACAGTTTTACTTCTTCCATTTCAATTCTGTAGCTTCTTTTTCTCTTACATGCTGTGCTGGCCCTGAAACCAGGTGTGGTAGCACATGCCTCTAATCCCAGCACTAAGGGAGGCTGAGACAAGAGAATCTCTACAAGTCTGAACTGCATAGCAAGATCCTGTGTATATATTTTTAAAAGTATATGAACAGAAAACCTTGAAGTATTGTCAGTTAGGCTTTAGTATTGATTTCTTATTGCTAAGAAATTGAGGGGCCCGGAGGGATGGCTCAGTGGTCTAAAGCGCCTGCTTGGGGAAGCTTGGGCTGCTTCAGGGACCGCGGTTTGATCCCCGGCACCACATGCTGTGCCAGCCCTGCCCTCGGGGCGGGCTGGGCAGGCCATAAAAATGAGTGAATAAACAAACAAAGGTTCTGAAACAAGAATAAAAATAATAAATAAAGTAAAAATTAGAAATTGATACAACTCTCAGTCTCACATTGGCTTAAAGAAAAATTTTGTGTATTTGAGTCATTTTTTTTTTCTTTTAATCTACTACTCAGTTTGTGGCTTTATCTAATCTTTATCCAACTCTGATCTGTTAGAAAGGTTAAAATATCAAAGAGCTGAAAATCTCAGAATCTGTCTGCTAGGCTTCAAATCTAGGCAATTGTCTTAATTTCTCATCACCAAGCTACAATACCTGGCATCTACAATTCAAAAGCGGCTTATTTTGGCTTACACTTTCAGAGGTCTCATCATGGTCAGTCAAATCTATGGGAGAAACTGCATAGTAGAAAAACTGGGCAGTGGAAAGCTGCTCATGTCAGCATGGGCAGGAAGCAGAGAGAAGGCAAGATCCTGGGAGAGAGATAAGCATACCTTCCCGGTCACACCCGGAAGAACTGACCCCTTTTGACTAGGTCCCTGTCTGCCAACACCACATTCACTTGTGCACCTATGATACAATCACTTTCTATGACAACCAATTCCCAATACATGAAACTTTGGGAAGGCATTCCAAATCCAAACCATCATTAACAGTCATCCATATAGTTATTTCAACTACTTGAAAATCTGTTTTAACTTTTTTACTGTACAGATATATGCAAAGTTAGAACTTCAGTAGGTTGTTGACCTTTTTTTTAAATTCTGAGTGAAAGTCGTGGATGATTGACAATGGCCTGTTTCCCAGCACTGTTATCTGCTCCAGATGGTCTCTCCCTCTTCTTTCTCTCCTGTGCTGCTGAGCAGTCATGGGAGGAGTAAGACCGGTTAGAAAGTTCTAACTGTATTTTTGAGTGGTCTATACTGCAAAGCATAATATTGATCCCTTCTGACTTTGGGACAAGAAAAGAGCACTTGAACTGGTTTTCTGCAACTGCTAGTGGCCTTTGCCAGAGCTTCTGGGAAGGAGGCCCCAAAAGAAGAAGAGGTAGGTAGACAATAAAAATACATCACTAGTTCTACAGTACTCTGATCCAAGTTGAAGAGCAATATGCTCAAGAGCTGATTTCTAAAGTAGATGTCTAGATGATCCAATATTTTTTGACTGTGCTTCGTATATCACTGACAGCTGGGAGCTCTTGGATGATGTAGCTCTTGTGACTCTGAAATTCTGACTTCATTGACATCAGACATTTCTGAGCTAAAAGCCAGAAACTGAAGAAATATAATAATGCAAGATACATGCTTGGGAACATGTAGGTAACTGCCTATAGAGAGCTCTCCCCAAATTTTGTCATGGCCCAGGATATTTAGATTTAAAATCCCATGGAAAAGTTATTGGAATTCTAGTGAGTTAATTGCAACCTACCACTCTAGTACAACTCACAGTGAGAACCAAGACACTAAGGCACATTTGTAGTTATGGTGAGACAGGCGTTTTTTGTTTTTTTTTTTTTTTTTGTCTTTTTGAGACAGGGTTTCGGTATGCAGTTCAGGTTGGCCTTGAGCTCACTTTCGTAGCCCAGGCTGGTCTCAAACTTGCACCGATCCTCCTGCCTCAGCCTCCCGAGTGCTGGTATTACAGGCGTGTGCCACCACACCCGGCCAGAGACAAGGAGTTTTGTATTCAACCATGATGATGGCTAACCAGAACAAAGGCCTTGACTGACGGCCAAACTGGATTTTATTAATTGTTAAAGAAAAGACTGGCTTGAGGATGAGTGACCATGAGAATGGCAGGAAGTGGGTGAGTGCTGTAAGCTGGGCTAGGTAGGAGGCCCCAAATCACCTCTGCAATATGCAGAAAGAATAATCTGTATAACACAACTGATGTAGTATCTAATGTGCTGGGATTGGTTCTTCAGTTCTGATGTGTACTCTTTTATGCTCTGGGAAGTCACAGCCTCTTATCATGAGTCTGGATTCCAGCCAACAGTGTGGAGCAGGGCTCTCCATCCTGCCCAGAGCATAAATATTTTATTTGGGAATTACAGGGACTAGATAATATGGTCCTGTCATTTTGCATTAAGGACTACACATCAGCACCTCCACTGGACTGATTTGTATTGTATTGTTTGTTTGTTTATTTATTTATTTATTTATTTTGTGAGACCAGAGTTCAAACTCACAACCTTACACTTGCCAGGCACAGATTTATATTGTTTAAAGTCAACTGTAGGGATAAGAAAAAGTTCTAGCTAGCTCTGTACATGTCAATACATGAAATAGTGCCAGGTTTAGCTACAATGGAGGTAATTGTTCTTTCAAAGAGCATCATCCAGGTGGTCCTCTACAATTATCAGAAGAAAAATAGTTACCACTAGGATTCAGGGTTGGAGTGAAGACAGACAGGAAACTAGAGTATTGCCATTCATTATGGCATTTTGGTACTACTGTATTTGGATTAAAAAATAAGATGGGGAGGGCTGGCCAGATAGCTAGTGGAGTAAAGCACCTGCTTAGACAGAGTGCAGCAGCTAGGGTCTGATCCTTGGTGTGCCATGCCAGCCCTATCCCCGGGGCATGCTGAGCCAGTAACTGAGACTGGGCATGGTAGTGTACACCTGTAATTCCAGCACTTGGAAGGCTGAAAACAGGAGAATCACTAACAGTCCAATCTATATAGTGATGTGCTGTAGACCCTGTACCAAATAAAAGAAAGAAAGAAGGAAAAAAGAAAGAAAGGAAGGAAGGGAGAGAGAGAAAGAGAAAGAGAAAGAGAGAGAGAGAGAGAGAGAGAGAGAGAGAGAGAGAGAGTGATGGGCTTTCTAATTGAAATAAAAAATTTAAATTTAAATTTAAAAGGCACCAGAGCTTAGTATTAATAGCCCACATTTCCCCTTATGGCTTTTTAGTTAAATATGGCATTCCTCTTAGCTCTAGACAGAAAATACTGTTACTTTTCATTTCATAATCATATTACTCATTTAATGACATATAATTATCCAATTATTTACATCTCATCCAAAAAGTAGTTCTGAAGATACTCTCTTTAATAGTTAGGGTGATGGGTATAAAATGTTTATAATTTTCCAAAGACTAGAGAAATAGAAATTGGGGCCAGTGAGATGGCTCAGGGGTCTAAAGTGCTTGCTTAGGCAACCACAGAGACAGTAGTTCAATCCCTGGCGCTACATGCTGTACTAGCCCCACCCCCAGGGCAGGCTGAGCTAGCCATAATATATATATATAAAAAAAAAAAAAAAAGAAAAAGAAAAAAAGGAAATAGAAGTTATCCTTTCCTTCCCAATGGTAATACTAGCAAAAAACTCAGGTAGTCCAGGAGCACGGGTTCCTGGAAAATCATCAAAAGTTGTGTAATGAGATGTACAATAGAAGTCTTTAATATAGTTGGAACACGAAGAAAAAATAAGATTAAACTGAAATGCTTGTCTCCTTCACAACTCTTCCCTATGAAGATTTCAAATAAGCAACCTTATTACCTAAACATATGTCACTATGGTAAAACAAAATATTTTATTTCTTAAGTTTAGTAACATGTGCTACTTGTTAGTGAGGGTTTTATTGTTTGTATTTATAATCAATGATCCTATAATGATCCATGGTTATTAAAAAACCTCACATCATGTAAAATGTTTCTTTATGCTTATTTCTGGCCTAGTCACTGAAGGGAATGACTCTTTTGCCTCTAACCTCAATGGGTGTCTGGAGATACAGTTTGGTACATGGGAAATGTAATAATTTCATGGAAGTCAATGGCTATCATACTTGCCTCTGGAGAACAGGAGAATAAGAGAAACATGGATGGTTTGATAAGGATCTGGTTTCTTTAACTCTTAAAGGAGAACCTACAGGGAAATCATTGGTAAACAATTATTGGTAAAACAAGATAATACATGTTGTGCTTAAGCTGTATTCTTGTGAGCCTGGAGGTTTAAAACTATTAGGAAAAACATCAGTTCTTTGGATAATGGTTTTTTAAAGAATCTTGCTTATTTCAAATAAGTGCTATTGTTCTCATATAAAAGTTATATAATCTTCAAATATAATTTAAAATTCATATTGTGAACAAATGGAAGGATATTTCTCAATTTAAATTCACAACTTGTTTCAGCAAACTTCTCAATTCGTTAACAACAGAATGTTGCCAACAGGAAAGAAGGAAGACTTTCTCTTCCTCAAGTATTTGGAAACCACATTAATTTTAGACTACTCATTCAGAAGCAGTCCATCTCATCTATATAATTTGATATATTCTTCCAGTTAGTCCTGTTTGGTTACCTTTTTAAATGAAATGCACTATTGTTAAATCTAGTCAGTAACTTGCAGCTGCTGACTAAAAGTAGCCCCTTTTCCTCTTTTATGTGGCTGGCCCAGGATTTAGATGGGTAAAGATGGGAACCGATATTGAGTATGGGCAGAAGTCCAGGGTATAATTGTTGCCTGATATCTTGGCTAACTCAGGGCTTAATTGAGAAATTCTTACATCTATGACATTTCTTCAAACTGTACTGTTTTATTTTTCTTGACTACAAGCTGGGTGTGGTGGCACATGCCTGAAATCCCAGAATTCAGAATGCTGAGGCTGGAGGATTACTGAATTTGAAGCCAGACTCAAATACATAGAGACCCTACCTTAGAAAAAAATAAAATATTTTGTTGTGTACAAATGATGGGGGAAAACAGACAAGAAAATAATAAGGCTACATACATTATTTTATATTTTAGTAATTTCAGATAATATTCTGATATTATTAGATATTATTCATGGTAACTGTTAGCATAGGTTACTATACATTCACCAGGGTACTTTATTTGCTGCTGTTATTCTTACACTTGGCCTGGATCATATTTAAAAGTGTTTACCTCTATATAAAATAATTTTTTTTTTTTTTGGTGGGACCAGGCTTTGAACTCACGACCTTGCACTTGCCCAGCAGGCACTTGTGCCTCGGAGCTATCTCCCCAGCCCCTTAAAATAAATTTCTTAATTATGGGTCTCAGAGAGTAGAAAGTGGGATCAAATACTGTGAATTAAAAACACAGGATTACTAATTCAGGGCAATCATTCAATATATACTTAGAGAGTATCTGATATATAACCACACACAGTGGCAAGCACTTAATCTATTGAAGCATCACAAAGAATCGTTAGAATGAAGCACAACCATTCATGCCTGTAATCCCAGCATTCAGGAGGCTAAGGCAGGAGGATAGTTGTAGGTTCCAGACCAGCCTGGGTTACAAAGTGAGCTTGAGGAGGAGGAGGAAGGGAAGAAGGAGGAGGGGAGAGGAGGAGGAAAAGAAGAAGGAGGAGGGGAAGGAGGAGAAGGAGGGGTAGGAGAAGGAGGAGGAGGGGAAGGAGGAGAAGAGGAGAGAAGAGGAAGAGGAAGAGGAAGAAGAACAAAAATAATGAAGCAGACACTGGTTTCTTGTTGAAAGACAGTTGCTACCTAGAAAGAAGGAAAAATGGGTCAAAGTTATTATACATCTCAGGACATGGGATTAATTAAACCAAACTTAATTTTCGTGTATTTCTATGGGGAAGTAGAAAGAAGGTGTGAAGACTCCCCTTTAGATTGCAATCCATCTCATCCCCAAGTTATCCTTCCCAGCCACCAAGCCTCACCTTAAATTTTTGCAAAGGTTCAATCTGCAAATCTATCCATTATAGATTTCAGAGATTGATAAAAATATCAATCTTATGTACCCAGAAAGGATATTACAAAGTGGTGTACCATGAAAAATACAATTAAAGATGGAGAGAGATATTAAGATTTTTCAGGCACTGAAATGTATGTAGACAAAGAAGCAATTGCCACCTAAGCAGGCCATGCTCCAGGCTTAGAGAACCTATCTTTCTTCACTATCCCCTCATGATCTGTCAAGTGAGATATCTCTTAGTGGCTGTGAGGGGAATAGGTAGCTCTTTTACAAAGTGTTTGAGGGTTTAGAATTTAAATTTAAGATTCTGTATAAAGAAATTCCATTTGCAACACACTCTGAAAATAATACTGGGAAAATGGACTCTAGAGGGCTAAGTCTCTAAGAACCATCCATTGAGTAGATTACAGATCTAAGTACTGAAGATGGATAGATAATTACTTTTTGGGGACTGGAGGCAGCAAGTGTACAACATTCTTTGGCATTATAACTCAATCTTTAATGACTCATAAATCAAGTTGTCATTCTTAGGAATTACCAAATATTTTTGCTGCAATTAAACTCCACCTCCTTTCCTTAATCTTCTGTCAAGGTAGAAAATAATTGATCACTTTTTTTTTTTTAATAGCAAACCTATATAATTAAAGACTCTTTGTTGCTTTGATTACCCCCTCTTTTCAGGTTAAGTTAACTCTCGTAGGCCCAAATCTTTAGTGTTTTATTTTGATGTTAATGCTGATTCATAAGTACAGCTTATTCAGTGCTGGAACAATTTCTCTCCTGTTCACAAGCATGTAGAGATTCTGAGCAACATTGCCAGCCTGCACATGCTGATAACTGTACACCTCTGGGTTTTAGATACTTTAGGAAATTAGTTTTATAACTATGAGATTCGGAGCGTTATCTTCTTAGACACTGAAGTATCAATGACAGTCATTCTCTAACATGACAATGGATCACTGGCCTTTGTGTTAATGACATTTCCTTACGTATATGTGGAACTAAAAAAAATTAAAACTTCCTTTGTTTAGAGAATGAATCATTTAAAAATTGTCACTTGGTAGAATGTTGTCTAAAGTCTAGATCTTTTCTGGAAGTATTTATTGGAAGCACTTAGGAGAGCACGTTATTACATCCATGTTGACGCGAGTTATTTGCAACATGAAGTGTAAATATTAAATCTGATATACACCACTCAAAGGGATCATGTTAAGGTGGAGTTGGCAATAAAAGGCATGACGTCGCAGTCCCCAGACTAGTGTTAACATTCCACCCTTAAACACACTTGTTTTTTTGAGGACTGTAACAGTCTATCAAAAGGAAAGCATCTCTTGAGAGCAATGCAAGCCATTTTTCATACAGACGAGAAATGTAAACAACTAAATGGGGGGGGGGCAGCGGCGGTTCTGGTGAGGAAGGCTTCATTTGGGACTTTGTCTTTGATGCCCTAAATCCTTCATTAGCAGGCCACACACATCCCACTCCTTACTGCTGGACATTTGCTCAACCCCCTCAAACCAGGACTGAGAAGGGCCTGGGCTCTCTCCAGCTCCATCCACTGAGATTTCTTCAGTCTCTGCTATGCAAGGCACATTTTTAAGGAGTGCCAAAAATAAACCACTGGGACTAAGGTTCTGTCCCTTGCAGAGATGTCTGAGGGTGTCTAGGAGCACTACTGAGGTGACAATCCTCGCGGAGCTAGAGCTGTCGCCGCCGCCGCGAGGGCAGACGCATCTCCCACGCGCGGAATTCCTACGTCTGCCTCAGTGCGGGGCCGAGAAGGGATCCCTCGCGTCGACAGCGCCCCGCCCTCTGCCACCTCCGCAGGTCTCATTGGCCAGACCCCGCGTTAATCACAGCTTCTGATTGGCCACAGCGCCTATCGGTCTGCTCGGTAGGGACGTTTCCGCATTGAGGGGGCTGCTCTGAATGAAGGGGGAGGGGAAGTGTTTGAGAGAAAGTGGGGGCTCTGGTGTCAGGAGCCGGCTGACAAGGGGGAAAAGAGGGCGGGGGTCGGCAGCCGGGCTGTGATTGCTGGCGACAGGTTCCAGGTGTGCCTGTGTGGGGAAAGAGGGGGAGAGACGAGTGCCTCAGAGGTGGTATTCTCTCAGCCTGAGAGCCCTCTTTCTGGGGCGCCATAGACACCCCCAGTTTCTCAGCTGCTAAAAGAAGAGACGAAGGTGGGTCTCGCTGGCGTCTTGAGGAGGGGCGGGGTCGTGTTGTTTCTCTCTCTGACCCGCTGAGGCTCCGAAGGTCGAATTTGGGATTTGCAAACGCGCAGGGCTGTAGGGACAAGAATATCGTGAGAAGCAGTGGGACCCCAGGCGGGTGCCCTCGGGGCTGCGCGGCTTCGGCCCTCAGCCCGAGCCTGCAGTGTCCGCGAAAGGGCGGGGCGGCGGGGCCGGTCCGGGGGCCTCCGGGGAAAAGCGGGGACCGGTTGTCGCCACTCCGATCCGGCTCTAGAGGCCCCGGTCGGTGCGTTGGCGCGAGTACGTAATTCGTAGCGCCTCCTCGTCCCGGGATACTTATGGGCTGGCTAGAATGGTTACATCTGACCCAGCTGCCGGCCTCAGCAGCCCTCCTGACCCCTCCTTGGGCGGGAGCCGCAGTTGGCGGAGGTTTCCCGGGAACGAGCCGGAAGCTGGTCGGCGGCCTGGGGAGGGGGCGGGCGGGGGTGCGGCCGTGCACTGCAGTCTTGCCCAGAGGGCGTGGAGGCCGGGGGGCGGTGAAGCAGCCGCTGTAGGTCCGCCTCTTCCATTGATGAAATTTAAGTTTGTGTGGTTTTACCTTTCCGGGAGTCTACAGCTGCCCCACAGTACCGCGGTGTAGCCAGGAGTTCCCAAGCAGACTAAGTCGCTCCAAGTTTCTGTCTTTTGGAACTGCAGGAGCTTTTCATAGGTGTCTTTAAAGTTTTAAACGCTTTGACTGAATAGTCTCTTTAGTAGCTAAACGGAGGAAGAGAAAGAACGCACCGTGTGTTTAAAACCGAGAAAGATCTGCCCTATAGCGTGACTCCTCCAGAAATTGAAAAACAAGCCCCCCACAAACTAGAGTATTTTAGTAAAACTCTTAAGATGTCGAGATTTGTACAAGGTAAGACATACTTCGTTTTATCTCTTGGGTGTCTTTAAGCCGAACTTAGGTACTAGCAGTCAAGAGGGCGGAGGGTGGTTTGAAAGTGGAGTCGTTCATTTGAGATAACCTTTTGCGAAACCCTTTTCCTTAAATTGACATCTGAGCTGCCTTGAACTGCTTGCTGGATTGGCGTTTCCAGTAAGTATAATATAGGCCTCTTTGCCCTGGATGGGTTTACGTCTGCTTCCCTAAACTCAGGTTAGTAGTCCTCCGACTCCCTGATTGTCATTAAAACCGGATTTTGGTTGCTGATGAAACCTTGTTCTCTTTTTGAGTCAAGGTACTTTGAGTGGCGCGTGGACAGGAAAGGGAACAGGGATGGCTGGAGGAGGGTTAGGTGGGTTTGCTAGGACTGTTGAAGCTTTAGTGTTCTTTCAGTTTAGTGTGTACGTGGTTTGAGCCTGAGACTCATGTATTGCGAAATGGGGAGTAGTCGGTTGAAGTTGGAGGTCATTTCATCTGAAGAAATGACTTTGCTGCATTGCTGTGTTTATGTTTTTCTTTGAAAAATGAAGATTAAGATTCCAAATTTGAAAATTGTTCTTTTAATTCCACATATGTATTAAAAAAGCCTTAGAAAATTCCTTTCACCTGAGCTAAGTAGTAACATTGCTTTTGTGTATGGGAATGTGTGTGTGTGTGTGTGTGTGTGTGTGTGTGTGTGTGTGTGTGTGGTATACTGATTGAAACCGGTGTTGCTCTAAACCTCTGGATCCCTTTGTAGCAGTTGTAGGATTTGCCTTCTGAAGTGCAAATAAACTCTTTTCTTGCAGACCCCAACTTGTGAAAGCTTCAGCCATCTTGCTGAACACAGTAAAGTTCACAGCACTGGATGTAGTTTTCAAAAAATGTAGATGTGTTTTATTAAAAAAGTTGTGCTGGTAATAGATAAAACTCTCCTAGGAGTTCTGCATCACTTTATCCATAACTTCTTTAAGTTTTGGATAATAGCTTAAGAGAATCTGCCTGTATTATTAAAGAAACAAGACCCTTATACCTGCCATTAGCATTAAGCTCAGAAATGTCACTTGTCATTAGACTTTCAAATTCGTGTTATACTTTATATGTACTAAAAGATACTTGCTTAAATTCTGATTAAATAAATGTCTTGTTCAAGATTAGAAAGTCAGAGGTATCTTAGAAATTTGTTTTGTAATCACAACTGTTAGAGCCTGAATGTGCTGATAGTAATTTGATAGAGAATACTAGAGATCACTTCTCTTCCAAAGTTAGAATTATTAAACTTTAAAGTATTCCATGAATTTATGAATACTTTATATAAGGGGTTTGCAGAGTTGGTTTACATTAACAAGTTTGCTCTTAAGGTTGTCCTCAATAGTTTCTAAATCTGGTGGCAGTACCTTAGAGTGGCTGTGTATATCTGTCATTACTTTGCCATACACTTTTTTTAAAGCTAGGTTTTGGAATACTACATTTAGGGAAGAGTTCTACATTTTTCAAAACTAAGAAATTAACATGTGTATTTCTAATAACTATAAACAGATTACAGTTCCCATGATTCAGCCTAAGATACGTTAGATTTAGTAGCCATCTACCTTGATTTTATTTTATTTTTTTTTAATTTTTTATTTTATTTATTTATTTTTTCTTGTTTCAGAACCTTTGTTTGTTTAGTCACTAATTTTTATGGCCGGCTCAGCCCGCCCCAAGGGCAGGGCTGGCACAGCATGTGGTGCTGGGGATTGAACCGCGGTCCCTGAAGCCGCCCAAGCTTTCCCACACAGGCGCTTTAGACCACTGAGCCATCCCGCCGGGCCCTCTACCTTGATTTTAAATTGTAGTTTTCCTTTTAAATTGGGAGTTTGGGGCTAGGAAGATAGCTCAATGGGCTAAGTGCCTGCCTGGCAAGCACAAGGACCTGAGTTCGATCACTGGTACTGCATACATGTCGGCCTGGAAACCCCCGGACACCACACAGTGCAGGCCACTGAAACTGAGCATGTTGGCACACATCTATAATCCCAATGCTGGGGAGGCTGAGACAGGAAGACATTAGGAGTCCAAGCTGCATAGTGAGACCCTATACCAAATAAATAAATAAATAAATAAATTTCAAAAATGAAAACAATTGAGAATCTTGAGCAAAACGGTGACACTCTCACAAAGTTATTATTGTATGTGATTGTGTGCCCATTTATCATTGTTTCAAGCTTTGTACTTCAAGTATTAGCTCTCTATAGGTAATGGTGATGTTATAAATTACAAACCTTACTGGTTAATACAGTTGTTTCTGTATCAGTTTTAAAGTGTAATGGCTATTTTTTTTTTTTTTTGGTGGGTCCAGGGTTTGAACTCACGACCTTGCACTTGCCCAGCAGGCACTTGTGCCTCGGAGCTATCTCCCCAGCCTCTTTTTTTTTTTTTTTTAAAGCACAGCAAGTTGACTGTTTCCTTGTAGAACTTACTGATATTTCTACTTGTTAGGTAACTCATGCTACTTTATAGAAGAAAGCGTTAGTAAATGTTAGGCTCAAATTTTCATACATTGCCTCATGTAAGCTTCTTTAGAATCTTAGAAGTAAGTTTTTATCATGACTGAAAAGAAGTTAGAACTGGATGTGGTGTCACACACAGTAATCCCAGCACTCTGAGTAGTTGAGGCAGGAAGATCACAAGTTTGAGCCTAGCCTGGGCAGTTTAAAGAGACCCTATCTCAAAAAGAAAAAAAAAAAAAGCTTAGTATCTTGTCCAAAGTTCACAGCTAGTAAGAAGCTCTGAAATTCACATACTAAAATCCAGGCCTTTTACAGTACCTTTGTTGCTTTATGAATTAAAAGCAGTAGACTTATTTCTTTCAATAGGCTGTCATTCTCTGTAGACAAAGATAATATAACCTTGAGGAAATACATTGTAAGTTTGAGTGTTCTGAAAATGTAGATTAGCCTGCATTTTTAGCTGTAGTTTCATAAGTCCTCTTAGATTACATAAATGTTGAGATGGAAGACCTCTTACAGATTTAGGTTTGAGTATTGTTACTGTTAGTGTTACTGTTGGTTACTGTTAAGTGATGTACAACTTTTCTGAACATATTTGTACCTATATAAAACTAGGTGATGGGAAATAGTAGAACATATGCTTAACAAGCTGAAGGGACTGCATTTAATTCCCAGCTCTAGAGAACAAAATAGACACTAGTAATTGTACCTCAGAACTATTAAGAAGCTGAAATGAGACTAATTATATTTGTATGTTAGGCACATTTTAGGTGGTCAGTAATTTTTTTTCCTAAACAATATGATAGTCTTTCAGGTGGTGTTGCTATCCAGAAATATAAACCATATCATCAACAAAAATAATAATCCATTATTTTTCTATTCTTGATTTGTTGTTCTGGCCTGGGCACTGGGGAATGCTTGTTTTGTTTTTGTTTTAAGTGTGAAGTAAGAAGGCAGAATAAGGAAAGGTAGAGAGTTTGGACAGTGGGAGGGATGAATGCAAGTTGGTAGTAGTTTTGCTTCAGCCCAGTGAGGAACAAAGTTTAAGTGCTTTCTGTATGTAATGCACTGATTTAGAATTTCTGGTGTATGCCTACTGCTGGACACTTTTAAGTTCAGCACACCCAGTATCATCTATGTGTTGTGTACAGCTAGTGTATTTTTGTTCTTTTTCTTTTTTTTGCAGAACTGGGGATTGAACTTAGGCACTTGTACTCAAGCACTTATTCTACTGAGCTATCTCCCCAGCCCCTTGTATTTTTGAATGTCATAGGGAATGGGGTCACTACACTTGACTTGAATGTCTTTCTTCAAAGTAGTCCCTATGTTTTATGGGAAAGCTGACCATCTCTAGCCTGAAGCACTTGGACTGTAAACTGAATCAGAAATGTTTAAGTAATAAAAATACTTAATTTTGTTACGCAGGAGAGTTCTCAAGAAGTTTCAGGTTTCTTTGGCCATCTCCACAAGTCTGTTCCTACAGAACTTAAGGTTCTTTTTCTTACCTGAGGAAGACCCTTCTTTACTGGATCCGTTTAGTTTTTTTTTGTCCCCGCTCAGATCACCTCTGCCTGCCTCTGTCTTCTTCAGCTTTAGTTTTCTGTGCCCCAGGGATTGTTACAGGGCCTCCAATTACTCTATGTGAGCACTATCTTTGCTAGCTTGCCAGATTTGTAGGTGCCAGAGGTCATCAGTTATAGGGGATTTTTGTTTGTTTTGTCAGTGGGTGCCACTTAGAATTTTGCTTTTAAAAAGTGGAGTTATCTCCCTAAATGTCTTTACTTATTATTATTTTTTAAATTTATTTATTTTTTTCTTGTTTCAGAACCTTTGTTTATTCACTCATTTTTATAGCCAGCTCAGCCCGCTGCGAGGGCAGGGCTAGCACAGCATGTGGTGCCGGGGATCGAACCGCAGTCCCTGAAGCCTCCCAAGCTTTCGCAGGAGCTTTAGACCACTGAGCCATTCCGCCGGGCCCCCAATGTCTTTACTTATAAATGGCAGAAACTCATGTTTGTCTAGTTAAAAGCTGTATTATATGCTTACACTATGTTAGAAGCATTAAAGCTTTTCAAAATGGTATTTGTAAGTTATATAAAAATGTCTCTTATTTTTACATTGAGGCACTTTGTTATATTTCAGGGAAAGCTATTTAAGTACCTTTTGTCACTTAAAAAGTATTTGGGACCTGTCAGCTTACCCATTTGTTAGAATTCTTTCTGTGACTCTTTTGGCGATTGCTGTTTGGTAGATGGCAGCTAGCCAGGGAAGATTCCTAAGCTAATTATAACTAGAAGGGTCTCAGATGAATACAGGGATGAGAATCTGGGGCCTGGTTGTTGAGGTCATGCCTTGGCCTGGTTCTTCTCAAATTCTAAACCAGTTGTAGCCTGTTGCTGATTACTTAAGTGACTGGGATACTTTTAAAAACTGAGAAATATTGTGACATGGATTTGAGTGAGGCCTACCACCAGCTAAGTACCAACTAAAGTATACCCCTCATTTGTTAAAATTGTAGTTCAGTATTTTCTTGTGTTGAGAGAGAGAGAGAGACAGAGAAAGAGAGAGAGAAAGAGAGAGAGATTTAGTTAAATTCAGTAACAGTTATAAAATTACAAAAAATTCAAAGTGAAGAGTTGAGCTGATGAAAATTTTATTGACTTTTCTAATATGGACCTCTGGTTAAATTTTCCTTTTTTTTTTTTTTTTTTTTAAAGGTATTTTAGTACAGGGTCTACAGCAGTGGTTCTCAACCTGTGGGTCATGACTCTGGTGGGGGTCGAATGCCAAAACAGGGGTTGCCTAAAGCCATCCGAAAATACATATTTAAACCCATGCTATGCCATGGTGAGATGTTATTCATTGGAATTAGTAATAAATATTTCTCAACATATAATTAAATATTGTTTTTGTGGTTAATCACTGTTTAAATTATGTTTGATTTATAGCAATGAGAATACATAATGCATATCAGGTACTTACATTCCAATCATAACTGTAGCAAAATTACAGTTTTGAAGTAGCCACCAAAATTATTTTTTGGTTTGGGGTCACCACAACATGAGGAACTGTATTGTGGGGTCACGGCATTAGAAAGATTGAGAACTACTGGTCTACAGGGTTTCACTATACAGATTGGACTTGTAGGGATCCTTCCTACTTTTCAGCCTCCCAAGCCCTGGGACCAGTCTTCATCACTGTCTCACTCTGCCCCTGGGGTGGGTCCAGCACAGCAGGCCAGGGGATTGAACCTCCAGCCCCTGAGTCTGCCTAAGCAGACTGGCTGACCCTTCCTTTATTTTTACTAACTTAGGCTTCTAATGATATGGATGATTTTTACTTGTGAAACCCTACTGAGGAAAAAAATTGACAAAAAACATTAGAGAAATAAATATTAACTGATACACTTTTTGGAAGTTCTATTTTGATATTCTGAAGATACACTGAATTATTTAAACAGTAGATGTATTTTTACAATATCATTTCAGAGACCATTCTCTTTCTCTGCGTGTCTATGTATATATAGACACACACACATATATATGTGTGTGTGTGTGTGTTTTCTTCAGAGGTGAGTTGTAGCAAATTAATTAAAATAACAGGACACTTTGAGGAATATTAGGTGGAATACTAATAAATACATTCTAGGTAAAAAAAAGAATGTAGTATACTTTTCTAGTTTCTTTTTTTTTTTTTGCAGTACTAGGTATTGAACTCAAGACCCTGCGCTTGCCAGGCAAGCGCTCATTCTACTGAGCTATCTCCCTGGCCCTTGCTTTTCTACTTCTTACCAAGCTGTATTTGGTGCTTTTTTAGAAACTTAAGCATTCTGAGTTCTCAGAAAATATTACAGTCATTAGTGACAAAAATATAAACAAATACTTGTTATCTATGAAAATGACTGAGAATTAGCTGTACTGACTTCCTGCAATGCTGTTCATCTTGACATCCATTACACTCTTGGAGGAGAGAGCCATTGCACTTATGCTGTCAGAGCAAATTCCAAAAATATTAGAAGAAATTTGTAGGAGTTGAGATTTTAATATGGATGAGGTAATATAATTCACTTATTACCTTTTCCATTATATTCCATGCAAGCTAGAATTTTTCTAAAGAGTGTTAAGCTTTTAATATATCCTGTAATTTCATATTTTGAACTTGGACTAATAGTGTCTGAATTGTGGACACTTTAATCTTTTTTTTTTTTTGTCTTTTTGAGACAGGGTCTCGCTATGCAGTTGAGGCTGGCCTTGAGCTCACTTTTGTAGCCCAGGCTGGTCTTGAACTCGCACCAATCCTCCTGCCTCAGCCTCCCGAGTGCTGGGATTACAGGTGTGAGCCATGCCCGGCTAGAGCCATGCCTGGCTCTAACACTTTAATCTTAATTCGGTAGATTATTCTAGGGCCAGTGACTATTAATTGAAACTGTATTTCTTAGATCTGTAAAATTGTACTAGGCATATATATTTCTGTTAAAAACTTAGTAAATTCTGTGGTAGTTGGCTTGTTAAACTATTGGAAGAAAATTAATCTTTGTTTTCCGATTGAGCAACTTTTAATTGAGGTTCATTTATTTATTTATTTGGTGCCAAGGACCAAACCAAGTTGTCCAGCTTGCTAGGCAAACCTTCTACCACTGAGCTAAATCCCCAGCCCCTAACTGAGCAACTTTTATGTGTGAAAGGAGATATTCCATTTGAAAGTTGTTTCCTAGTTTTCTTGACTAGTTATATGGGCATCTTCTTTAATTTGTTGTAAAAGAAGTGTCCAGTGCTCAAATTCTACCACTATCAATATTTCCATTGTTTATTTTTCTCACTTGCCAACAAAAAAAATTGCCCTGAAACCATTTGACAATTAAGGATTGTTTTTGAGAACCATGGAGAAATTAGTTTATTGTCCTTTAATTATTATTATTATTATTATTATTATTATTGTTATTCTTGTTTCAGAACCTTTGTTTATTCACTCATTTTTATGGCCAGCTCAGCCCACCCCGAGGGCAGGGCTGGCGAAGCATGTGGTGCCGGGGATCGAACTTCGGTCCCTGAAGCCGCCCAAGCTTCCCCAAGCAGGGGCTTTAGACCACTGAGCCATCCTACCGGGCCCCTATATTGTCTTAATTAGCTTACATGAACATTAAAATGTTTCATTTCCTCCAAACATTGCTAGACATTATTTTAAAAATGTAAGTCAAATTTCCTAGGTCTGTGATTTTACTTGTATGTTTAAACCTCAATTTTTGGTACTCATGAATCTGAGTACAAAAGATAAGTGAAATAGTTGTATTATGTTTAGTCTACTTTTTTGCTTTCTAGACACTAATTATAAAAATTCCTTAAAAAAATCTATTTCAGGGACCAGGGATATAGTTCAGTGGAATAAGTGCCTGCCTGGCAAGCTCAAAGTCCTGAGTTCAGTCCCTGGTACCACAAAAAAAAAAAAAAAAAAAAAAAAATCTATTTCATGGACATTCTTTTTGACAATAGTTTTTCTTTTCTTTTTTTTGATTGGGATTTACTACATAGTTCATACAGACCATGGACTCACCATGTGGCCTAGACTGGCTTGAACTCTTAAGTGATCCTCCTTCAGTCTCTCAAGTGGGTGCTGACGTTACTGACATGTGCCACCACACCTGGCATCCATTAGCTTCTTGGCCACAGTGAACTGCAGATAAAATGACTGGAGTTTGTATTTTCCTCCACTTGGTAGTATAGCAAAGGTGAATGTGATATTTCATTTTCTTCTACCCTTGCTTAGAATTTTAAACATTCCAATGAGTACAGGAAAAACCAAATAACTTATATGAGCAACATTGGGGGTTTCATTTGGGCAAATGGTGAGATGCTTGGTTTTGATAATAAAATATTTATAGAGTACGTAAAAGCTTCCTTCAGTTTTTTTCATAGCTCAGGAAAAGTTGAACAGCATAAGATGTAGTAAGAAACTGCTTATTCTAATTTGTAACTTAATGTCACATAATTTAATACACATGGTTGAGCCATTTGCTTTCATGTAGATTTGGTGACATTGCCCTTGGAAGGTATAAACCATTGAAATGCATTATAACTGAAAGAGGCATTCCTCTCAGGGAAGGAGAAGGAATTAGAGCACCAGGCAACAGGGCTTGAATTTGAGCTTAGTGCTGTTGCTGTTTTAGCCACATCAGCATACTGATCAGTTTATGGTCCTTGGTGATGATTTTATGTTGTGTCTGTTTCTTCTCTTTTCAACAGACAAATGTGATAGCTCTTTGGCATAACTTTCTTGTGATTCATTAAACTTAAAAGTGGTATAACTGAACAAATCCCTCTGTATACTATTTTCCAAAAGTGATAATTTCTTTTTTCTTTGAGATTTTTAGAACTACTCTATTGTATAAGATAAATCTTAATTATTTACAAGAAGCCTGATGTATGTATAAATTGTAACAGTTTAAAAAATAAAATAGGTGATATATAATAGCAAAAATCTTAATTGACAAGTACCTCTGCATGTCTAATGGTGTTCCAGGTGTTAAATGCCCAATAGCCATTTATTTTTGTTATAAAAAAGCATTTATTAAACAGTCATGTGGCCTTTTCTCATTCATTTCTTTTATTAAGTGAGGAACTGAGTTTTCTAAGGTTCTTAGGCAAACTTGTGCTCAGTGGCCAGAATTCTGCTGAAATCATTTGCTGAGAAGGCTTTATTTAGACTATCCTGGGCATGGTGTTAACTCTAAAACTTATGGCTTTAGGGTATAGAATTGGTGACAGGAAGAATGAGGAACACAGCTGCTATGAACATTGGAGTAACCAGAGTATAACCTTTATTAGAGCTACTCAAAGCAATACTGGCAGTGTTTGCTTATATAAATGCAAGTTCCTTCCATCTCACACCAACTGAGATGGAGGCTCTGGGTCCTGGCTCAGGAAGCTGTGTTTTAACAAGCCCTCCAGTATTTGTATTAGAGTTTTAAAAGTCACAAATGGAGAAGGGAATTGCAGCCTGTATATACTATGTAGCTAGTGTTGGCTAGTCTGAAATGTAGTTCAGCCTGGCTTTTAAGAAACATCTGGGGGCCCGGCAGGATGGCTCAGTGGTCTAAAGCACCTGCTTAGGAAAGCTTGGGCGGCTGCAGGGACCCCGGTTCAATCCCCAGCACCATATGCTGTGCCAGCCCTGCCCTCAGGGCAGGCTGAGCTGGCCACAATAAATAAATAAACAAAAGTTCTGAAACAAGGAAAAATAAATAAATAAAAATTAAAAAAAAAAAAAAAGAAACATCTGGGTAAGAAATTTGAGAACTTTTGAATGTCATAAGAACCCATGAAACAAGGAAGAGAAGTGATACAGGGCATTGGGTGGTGGTGTTCTTAATACCTGTCGTGCCTAGGACATTGGAAGTACTCTAAGAATTAAGGTTACAGGAAAATAATAAGCAAAGAATAGAATTGTGCTGATTCAATTATGTTTAGGCATTGGATTGAAATTTTATTTATTTAGGATTGAATTTAAATTGTGGGGAAAGGAGGGAAGTGTCAATTATATGACTGGTTTCAAATTGGATGAGTAGGAAAATGTTAGTGCTGTAAAGGGCAGGAAGGGCAAGGAGAGTAATATAGTTTGGGTATGATGAATTTCATTTTGGATAAAAACAAAGTTGAGTTTGAGGTATCCAGCTAAGTATCCAGGTGCAAAAGATGTAGAAGGTAGGGAATGACAACCTGGAGCTCAGGGGAAAAAGTCATGATGAGAAGCATGTATTTGAGAGAGTTATCAGTTAAGAAGATTGGAGAGGGAATGGTAGAGAAAAAAGATCTGGGCACAGAATCTTAGGAAACCTAGGAAGCAGGTGAAGGAGCAGTCAATTATGAAAAAACATAGTATGAACTTTTCTAGGAAAGAAGAGCTTTTCTGGGAAGAATATTAAAAAATAATTGAAAGGACTGTAGAGAGCCCAGAAGAAGCTGATTAGCTTGAATTGTTTGTAAATTTTTCTAGTATTCCATGATTATTATTCATGATTATTTCTGGTTGCCACTACAATCTTAAGAGTTTTGTGTTTATTTAATCACAAATCATTGCTTGGCTTAAGGTTAGGTAGGGACTCTTAATTCTTTTAACTGGAGTATTTTTCAATGTGGGCTTCTCAAGAAGGTTACAACTGATCACATCTTACCAGTTGTGAGAAGTGGGCTGTGGATGGCCCTTCTATCTTTTGTTGCTGTAGACATTTTCCCAATGGCTTTTTTATGGCCTATGCATTGTGAGCTAATTTTGTGCTTTGACATGGGAAGTTATTTTTGTCAAAGTAGTGGAGTGTCACAAAAAGATATTTTCTATACCTCTTAGTTGCTGAAATGCATGGAATGAAATGCTTGAATTAAGAAAGAAAAACTTAGCTGGGCGTGGTGGCGCACACCTGTAATCCCAGCACTCGGGAGGCTGAGGCAGGAGGATCGGTGTGAGTTCGAGACCAGCCTGGGCTACAAAAGTGAGCTCAAGGCCAGCCTGAACTGCATAGCAAGACCCTGTCTCAAAAAGACAAAAAAAAAAAAAAAAAAAAAGAAAGAAAAACTTGGGGCTGGCAGGATGGCTCAGTGGTCTAAAGCACCTGCAGGTGGCTTCAGGGACTGCAGTTAGATCCCCAGCACCACATGCTGTGCCAGCCCTGCCCTCAGGGCAGGCTGAGCCGGCCATAAAAATAAACAAACAAAAGTTGTGAAACAAGAAAAAAAAAGAAAGAAAGAAAGAAAGGAAACCTTATCAGATCAAATGTCTCCTGGCTCCTTGATTTTTTCTTTTGTTGTTCTTTCTGCTTTCTAGTTAGTGTTTCTCTCGCCCACCTCCAGTTGGATAGCAGAAAGTCCATAATCTTGAAATTTGGTTTGTTGTAGACAAGAATTAGGAAGTTATGGATGAAGGGTTAAGTTGGTAAAAATAATTACTGCATATTCTATATGAAATTGACTAAAAGTACAATGAAATAAAAGTTCTTGTAAGCCCTAATTTGATGTATTGAGGAGTTATCCTAAGTGTTGATTGGACATAGGAAGATATTCTGATAGAAATGCTTTTGAAGGTGAGTGATAGGGATTTCAAGTCAAAAATTAAAGAGAGCCAGGCTGGAACAGGGAGGACACAGGGTATGAATATGCTATTTCTACTCCCTGTGGCAAGATAGTGCTCAGAAAAAAAAAAAAAAAAAAAGCGTTCCTTCTCAGGTCTAGCAGTCACTTACTCTGACCTTGGATAAGTCACTGAACTATTTTCAACCTTAGTTGACTTATCTGGAAAATAAGAAGGATTGCCCCCCGTTTAAAAATGTTTTGATTATTGCTTTCTGCCTGAAGTCAGGGAGTAATGGTACCATTTTGCTAGGAATATGGATAAGACAAAAAACATTTTATGAGGTTACAAATCTTGCATTATTCAGGGGATTCTTTAATTGACCTTCCCTTAGAAACAAAGCTGTCATCACCAGCAGTGTAATCTGAGAATTTTACATGCAAAAATCTTCTGAAGTCTGTGATTTCTTTCCCACCAGAAATTCCATGCCTTTTAAAAAACAATTCAGGGCCGGCAAGATGGCTCAGCAGTCTAAAGTGCCTGCTTAGGCAAGCTTAGGCAACCACAGGGACAGCCGTTCCATCTCTAGCACCACATGCTGCGCCAGCCCCAACCCCAGGGCAGGCTGAGCCGGCCATTATATGTATATTCTAATATATATATATATATGTATATATATATATACATATATATATATATATATGATTTATATATATGATATACATATATACATCAGAATGGGTGATGAAGTCATTGTAAAGAGAAATGGTTTTTATCTTTTATCTCTGTGCCCAGGTCCCTCAGCTTCTTTGGGTGGCCAAATAGCTCAGCTAATTAAAGTGCCTGCACCTGCAAACAGGCATAGGGGCCTGGGGTTTGATTCCTGGGCCTGCCCTGCGGACCTGCCTCTGGGGCAATTGAGACTGGGTGTGGTCACACACCTGTAATCCCAGCTCTTGGGAGGCTGTAAACAGGCAGATCACTATGAGTAGAGCTAGTAGTGAGACCCTGAACACCTTGTAGACCTTTCCCTAAAATACAAAAAAGCCCTACAAAACAAAAAAAACTTTACCTTTTTATTTTTAAATATTTTTTATTCCTTGAAAGCCCTTCTTTATCCCCCTAATCAGTCCCATGATACCTAGGTATTAAACCCAGGGCCTTTGCATTGAACTATATCACCAACCTTGTATCATTTAGTTTTTTAAGAGACAGGATCTTGCCAAGTTACCCAGTCTGTGCTTGAACTTGTGATCTTTCTGCCTCAGCCTTCTAGAATGCTGGAAGTACAGGCCTACATAGCCCTTCCTTATTCTTTAATCATTACAAGTAGAACTTCATGGAAGCACTTTGCTCAATAGAAGGGGGAGTAAAGCAGCAGAATGAGGTAGTAGAGGTTACAAATTTGTTATAATTTGTGTGTGCGTTTTTCTTTATATAAATTGATTATACCTAAAAACAGGGTAGAAAAATATGCATTGTACTTCCTGTATATTTGGTATATTTATCAAATAAATGGGAGAAATAAAGGTTAGGAATATTTCTTACAACTCAAGTTTGAATCTGTATTTAGATTTTTTGAATCTTTGAACATTTGACTTGCTGTAGTTTGCAGAAATCACAGATAGTATTTTTAAAAATTATTTATTTATTTATTTTTTCTTGTTTTAGAACCGTTGTTTGTTTATTTACTCATTTTTTTATGGCCGGCTCAGCTGGCCCTGAGGGCAGGGCTGGTGCAGCATGTGGTGCCGGGGATCGAACCGTGGTCCCTGAAGCCACCCAAGCTTTCCCAAGCAGGTGCTTTAGACCACTGAGCCATCCCACTGGGCCCCCACAGATAGTATTAATATGATTCTTTCATCAAGGTTTTCATAGCTTGCCTTGGTAGAGAAGATAGTATTAATCTGGTAGTTAGTTCCTGTGTATTTTCACCCTAAGGCATGTAAGTTGATAGGCTATTTTTCCTTATTGAGAACTTCTGAAGCTTTTCACATTTAGACAAATCTCAAGTAGCTGTATTAGTTTTTTTTTTTTTTTTTTTTATGGCCGGCTCAGCCCACCCCAAGGTCAGGGCTGGTGCAGCATGTGGTGCCGGGGATCGAACCGCAGTCCCTGAAGCCGCCCAAGCTTCCCCAAGCAGGGGCTTTAGACCACTGAGCCATCCCACCGGGCCCATGTATTAGTTACTTTTAAACTTCATATTTACATTTAGTTTTATCTTTTTTTTGCATATAATATGAATAAGTTAAATATTTCCTTCTCTAATTTTTAGAAACATAACTATGAATGCTGATCCTTCTAACTACATCAACAAAGTAGCAAGTATATAAGATGTCTTTGTGTCTAACAAAAAATTTAGTTTAAAAACCATTTTAATCTATTTTAATTGATCAAGATCATGACCCAGAATCAAATAATATTCTTTTTTTTTTTTTTTTCCAGAACTGGGGATTGAACTCAGGCCCTTGTGCTTGCCAGGAAAGCACTTATTCTACAGCGCTATCTCCCCAGCCCCAAATAGTATTCTTTAATGTGAAAGATTTTTCTCTACTTACATTTTTCTTTTAAATTATTTCCCAAACATTAATATAAAAATTAAAGATTGAAGAAGATGACTCCTAGGTACACATGAGACACCAGGGTGGGAAATTTAACCTGTAACAAATTGCAAGTTAATGACTATGTCTCCCAAAGAATAAAAATGTGGTCAATGTCATGTTAACTCTAGTTTAAACTATTTTGCAACAATTTTTTTTGTTTTTGTTTTTGTGTTTTACCTCTAATAGCTCAGGTTCATGTGCCCATCTGTTGGCATTGCTTTTTACAGATTATAATCAAATTGCCTCTTATTAGTCAAAACATAGTTTTAGGTTGTTTCTGAGGCATGGTGCTTCTTACATGCTCACAGAGAAATTATTTATAAATAGCTGGGTCTTAGGTCACTTTATTAACTGGAGTCTGTATACATAATTGTGTTGTACTTTTATGTCTATAAAAAGTGCACAGCTAGAAAATGGCTATTTAGAATTAAAATATATACTGTCACCAAATTTTCTTGGACTTTTTTCTTTTAGGTTTTAGTATGATAGGAAGTATGTGTGTGTGTGTACCTAGTTCTGAAGAGCTTTGTTTAAATATCTCTTTTGTTAGCATTTTTATGTATTGGGGAAAAGTAGAGGCTGACTACATTAAATAAATTATCCTGGGCATTACAAAGCTTACTAATGCCTGTTCTTAAAAGTATCTTTAACATGTAGATTACATTGTCTTTATCTAAATTCTTGTTTTTCAGGACTGGGGTTCGAACTCACAGCCTTGCACTTGCCAGGCAGGCACTTGTGCCATGGAGCTATCTCCCCGGTCCTTAAATATTTTCTTTTCTTGCCCAAATAAATGAAATACTTTCTATTGTGGAGAAATGTAGAAGGGATTTTTTATTTTTGCCTTTTAAGAATATGGTTCTACTGAAATAACCAACATTTGTAGAAATCACTAGGTATCAGATGAAATGGTTGAAATAAGCTTAAAAATTTATAAATTTATAAAACAAATTGAATTAGGCCCTGAAGCTAAAGGAGATGTGGACAATAATCTAATTATTTTAAATTTTATTTATTTATTTTTGCAGAAATGAGGATTGAACTCAAAGTCCTTGTGCTTGCCAGGCAAGCGCTTATTTTACTGAGCTATCTCCTCAGCTCCCTTAATTGTCCTTGTATTATGAGCAGCAGACAGTGATGCAGTTTTTTTTTTAGTGATTCAGTTTTAAAATAATCTCCCAACCTGAAAGGTAGGACAAGTTCGTGTTCTCTAAAACCGAAGAATGAATTAGGAACAAATGGAGGTTGAGAGTAGAATATTTATTGGGAAAGAAAGCTTCTGTCTAAGAGGGACAGAAGGGGGACCCTGAGCGGGTTACCCCAGAAGCTGTCTCTTCTAGATTATTTTTATAGGGCAAAATCACACGGGGCTAAGGTAGAGAAAATGGGGACTCGCTTAGGTGGACATGAGATGCGACAAGGCTATGATTAACCAAGGAGGCTACAAGCACCGTTGCTCAGGTAAAATTGATTAAGTCCAGGACCAAATGGGAAAGCGAATCACATAGCAAGTGGGAGTGAATGCAGAACAGAATTTTATCACATAGCCATCTGGTAGTATTCAGATTAATGATTCTTCTGGTTCCCTCAGGGTGATGATCAATCTTTGATGTCAGTCTTTAAGGAGGCCAGCATTTGTACCATCTTTAGTCTTTAGGTTTGGTCCAGAGCGGGAGCATCCATCCCTCCTATAGTTGCTGGATATCTTCTTGCCTTCTGTGT